>CAOKZL010000696.1:0-295000 GCA_948472985.1 Iguana delicatissima | reverse complement strand
TCAATGGAGCTTACATCTCTTAAGTAATTGTGAGCTCCCAAGTGTGGTCAAGGATTGCTTCCTTCCAAGAGAGGTAAGGTGTCCTTGCAACTTTGAGTCCTTGCTGGCAGCCACACTACACCCATATAACACCTTGATCCTCCCCTTTTACTTGTCATACCTCTATCCAATGAACCCCTGGGAACTGTAGTTTGGCAAGGGGCTTAGAAGTCTCAAAACTGTAGTTCTCCAGAAAGAAAGAAAATAATTTTTTCAGTACACCATCAAACTGTTTCTTTCTTTATTAAATTATTTCTACCCAACCCTATATCCGAAAGATCACAGGGGAAGCTTAAAACTATGAATCCCAGGGTTCTGAGGGATGGAGCCGTGGCACTTAGAGTGGTGTCAACCTGTCATAACTGTGCAGTGTGGACTCACCCTTAAATTGGAGAGTGTTCTACAAGAGGAGCAACTTAAAAGTGAGAGAAAGGTAACTGTAGGGATCAGAAAAGGAGGAGGAACTGCACATTTGTGTTCCCATACAAGCTTCTTCCTACAAAAGGGGGAGTGGAAATTTGGAGTCCACCAGATATTGCTGGGCTGCAACTCCCATGTCTCCTTACTATTGCCTCAGCTGGCTGGAACTGCTGGGAGTTGCAGTCACCAAATCTTAGAGTTAGAAGAGACCACAAGGGCCATCTAGGCCAACATTCTGCCATGCAGGGATATACAACCACGTAACTCCTGAAAGATGCCTGAAACCCACTGAATAAATGCTTCATGTTCTAGTCTCCAGACCGGTAGAAAACAAGATCAGTCCATCATTTACTGTGACTTTCCTTCAAGCATTTAAAGATGGCTGTCATATCTTTGGGTGGCCCAAATATCAGAAAGTTACCAGATCCCATCTGATCTTGGAAACTAAGCAGAGTCAGCCCTGGTTAGCACTTGGATGAGAGATTGCCAGTGTATACCAGGTACTATAGGCTGTTTTTCAGAGGGAAAAACTGGCAAAACCACCTCTAAGCATTGCTTGCCTAAGAAAACCCTATGAAATTCATAGAGTTGCCGTATGTCTACAAACGTCGTGTCATCATGGACGCTGCAAAAATGGGGAAGGGACCTTGGAGCCTCTCAAGGTTGGGCTGGGGAGGAGGGCTGAGTCAATCCAAAATGTTCAGGCAAATGGACCACCGAGACTCCTACATAGCTGAGTCCTTTCAAGAATTATCTGCCAAAGGTGTATTAAATGATCACGGACACTCCAAAGATATTAATACAGAAACCACAGTTGTGCCCTCCCAGGAGTAAAGAAAACTGCGCCTCTTCTATTCTTTGCACACTTACTCATGAACAAGCTACACTAAACACATGGAGGGGACTCGGGCCCTTTCCATGCAAAAGGGAGCCTGGAGTGTCGCGCGATTGTGAGGAGTGATCTGCATGATGCACTCACAATCGTGCGATACTCCAGGGGCCGGCAGGCGCTGATCGCGCACCTTTTCATTTTTGACTAAAAACCGAAAATGGTGCGCGATCACGCATTGCTCCTGGGCCCCACGTGCACTTACCGGGCATGTGGAGCCTCCGGAGCTGCACCGATCGCGCTTCCTGCCCCAGCGCAGCCTGGGAAGGTCCTAGGCTGCACTGCAAAAGGAAGAGGTGGGGCTCACGCACGAGCAGGCAGTTTGTGCGGAGCCGAAGGACCCCAGATGCGAGAACCTCTCTCCAGAGGCTGCTTGCGCAGTCCCTGCACACCAGTGCCAGAAGACAGTAAGGTGCGGAAAGGTCCTTGGAATAATAGAAGCATAGAGTTGGAAGAGACCACAAGGGTCTTCAAAGTTTACCCTTTCTGCCTTGCAGAAATACACAAAGCACTCCCAAAAGCTGGTCATCCAACCTCTGTTTTAAAGCCTCCAAAAAAGGAGACTCCACCACATTCTGAGGCAGCATACTCCACTGTCAAACTGTTTTCACCATCAGGAAGTTCTTCCTAATACTAAGATGGAATATCTTCTCCTGTAGCTTAAAGCCACTACTCTGTGTCCTATTCTCTGGAGCAACAGAAAACAGGCCTGTTCCATCTTCCACATGACATCCTTTCAGATATTTACACAGGGCTCTCATGTCACCTCTTAACTTTCTGTTCTGTAGGCTACGCATACCCAGCTTCCTGAGCCGCTCCTCCTAGGGCATGGCTTCCAGTTCTTTTATCATTTTGGTTGCCCTTTTCTGGATTGAGGGATACAATAGTACTGCTTCTATTCTGCTTTGGTCAGATGCTACCTGGACTACTGTGTCCAGTTCTGGGCACTGTAAGGATAGTGACAAGCTGGAATGGTCCACAGAGGAGTGACCAAAAAGGTAAAAGGACTGGAAACCATGCCCTATGATAGGGTCAGACTAGATGGCCCTTGTGGTCTCTTCCAGCAATGTGATTCTAGGATTACATGCCCTGGAGAGAAAGCAAGCCATAGTAGCAGCTCCAAAGCAACCTGCAGGAACAGGAAACCAGGAATACCTAGAGCACATGTGTCAAACACGAGGCCCATGGGCTAAATCTGGCCCACCACGCCGTTTCATGAGGCCCTCACACCTTTTCTGAAGCTGCAGCACTCCTCCTGCCTGGCAAGCCCAATCCCCACATTGCAGTCCCCTGACTGCTGGTATTCTGAAGAGGGGCCCAGTAGTCAGCACTTGCAATCTATGTCTACTTCTGACTGCTCCTCTGTCCAAGTCTTGCTGTCAGAGCATTGCTGCAGGTTACCATGGCAATGCTGTGTGTTACTCGCAAGAGCTGGACAGAGGAGCAGTCAGTAGTAGTAGAAGATTGCAAGTGCTGGCTGTTGGCCCCAGAATACTGCCGGGGTGTTACCCTGTTTACTGGGGGTCCTGGGAGGGACACCAAAATGTGCTCAACTGTAGGTGGGGAAAATTAGCTCAGAGCACTGCTTTAGCGTTACGAGAGGCAGGGTAACTTAGCAGGATCTTGTAACTCAGTGTTTATGGGGTCAGGCCAAGTCCAGGAGCAGACCGGTTTGAAAATGATGAATGATTTTTATTAAATACAGGCACACAATGTAAGCAACACAAGCACACAGATAACTAAGGGAAATAAAGGTGTGAGTAGGACAGCGGGATTTTCAGAGGAATAGTTGATTCGGGTAATAGAAACCTGTTCCTGAAGCCCAGGAGAAGATAGAGAGCGGTGCTGGGGTTCGGTGTGGCTCAGCACGTGGGGCTGAGAGGAAACTCGCCAAGTGATACGGCAGCAAGGCGGTCTGGAACTCAGGAGCGATCCGAGGAAGGTCTGGGAATCGGGTTTTTATAGGGAGAAGTGTGACTGCAGGCTATGCCTTACTTGGGGACCACAATGAGTTTTGGATGCGAGAAAATGTCTCCGAAAGGTCACAATTTAGCATGATGGAATCGGAGACGAATTAACAATGGTGTAGCCAGTGTCAGCGCGGGCCGAGGTCAAGCAGGAGCCGGTCCGGTGTTGGTCACAAGCAGCGTTTATTACAGTCTATAACAGAGACGCTGCAGTACACCAGCGATTTGAACTAAGGTTTGCCTTGACAGCAGGCGTCAACAGGAAATAACGGCGGGTTGCCTCACCCGAAACACAAAGTGGTTACTTCACCTTAATGCGGGGGAGGATCTTGGAAGAGCCGGGCAGCAGGACACAGACGCGGGCCGGACTGGAACAGGGCACAGGCGACAGACGCGCGGAAAGCTGACGGTTGTTGCTCCGTGCCTCTCCCAGCCCCGCGTCTGCCTAAAAAGGCCTCTAAGCCGGGCAGCGGCCAATCCGGCCCGAGCACGCGGCTGGGCTCACGGCTGTGGGAGCTCCCCGCCCCCAGGTGTTTCTCCTGTAGCCGCCGGGATCGGCGGCTGGCCTCCTTGAGCCGCCGCCGCCGGAACGTCGGCGGCAGGGTGGCAGCCTCAGCCTCTTCCGAGGCAGCCTCGTGAGTAGGCGGTGCCCCGGGATCAGGCCCAGGGGCCGCCTCCTCCAGCGGGTCTCTGCCTGCCACGCCCAGTGGCACGGGAGCCGGGCCAGCGGCCTCCGCAACGCTGGGACGATCCTCGGCAGCGGCCTCCATCACGCTGGGGAGACCCCCCCTGGGATCGGCGTCCGCCGCGGCGTCCCGGCAGTCCCCCCAGCAGTGGAGCCCTCCGCGGCGGCCGTGTGGCCCCTGTCGTCGGCTGCGGCCTCCGGAGGGCCTGGACCCGCCTCCTCCTCCTCGGAGGTAACCGCGGCGTCGGCCTCCACGGCGTCTGCCGGCGCGGCCACACCCGAGGCCCTGACAGCCAGTATGTAAATGCACAACGCTTGACAGTGGATGGTACAGCCTTTGTCAAGTTGCCTGCTCGGGACAGGGAGCCTTTTGTAGGTGGTGCGAATACATAATGTGGTGTTTGCCGGGGAGGTCCCTGAAGCAGCGATCTGGCTATGTCTGGCTTGCCTGTATTGTTTGAGAATATTTCAGCAGTTAAGGGCCGAGCCTAGTTTTGTGCTTCTCTGGGGTCCTCACAAACACGTGGAGAAAGGTGGTATGGTAAGGCCGAATTATGATATCAAAGTGATATTGGGTGCTATCACCAGGTAGGCCTAAACTGCAGTAACGGGGGCCCGTAATGTGGGAATCAAGCTCACCAGGTACAGAGTAGGGCAGGGGGGCAGAATGAGCCATAGAGGAGTGGGGAGCAGAAAGAGGCACAGGTAATATTTGTCTATGATTAAAAATAATAACTTTCTGTTTTCAAAACTCATTTTCCAATAAATTGTACAATAGTTATTCATCTGCTTGCCATTATTTTCCTAGACTTCTAGTTTCAGAGCTAGTTATTACTAAAACCAGTAATAATCAAATGGAGAGGCAATTATTTAATATGATAAAAGAGCAGATACATTTACATAGTCTTACACCTGGTCTTCAAGGGCAACCACAATGCTGATGAGGCCCAGATGAAATTGAGTTTGTTACCCCTGACCCTGAGGTACGTAATTTCCAAGGCATTGCTCTTGCATTTCTACCCCTTGCCCTAAGAAAAGAAGAGGGGCCAGGCCCTGAGATCTGAGAGTCCTATGGGAGGGCTGCATAAGACCCACCCCAAACATATTTCAGTAAAGATAAATTCTGCAATAGTTGCTAGGAGTAGCTGGTAGATAATAAAGAGAGAAATGCCTTAGTGGTAGAATGTTTGGAAACCATCATGATAAACAGATCCAAAGGGAAGGGGAAGAAGACAGCCGTGGTTCTCTTGGGACTGAACCTGGATACAAGCTGTATGTTCATACACTCCAACGCCTCACACGTGGAAACTGGGCCATCTGTGTCCACGTAACAACAAAGCGTAATTACGAAAGACAGGAAATGTTATCAATGAGGAAGACCTAGCATGGAGTAGTAGTTGAGCACTGGACTATGATCCTGGAGACCGGAATATGGTCCTTTCCGCACCTTACTGTCTTCTGATGCTGGGGTGCGGGGATCGTGTGAACAGCCTCCGGCGAGAGGCTCTCGCATCCTCAGTCCTTCGGCTCCGCATGAGCTGCCTGCTCGCGCGAGAGCCCCGCTCTTCCTTCTGCAGCGCAGCCTGGGAGTTTCCCAGGCTGCGCTGGGCAGGAAGCACGACCGGCATGGCTCCGGAGGCTCTGCACGCCAGGTAAGTGCACGTGGGGCCCGGGAGCAATGCACGATTGCACACCATTTTCAGCTTCTAGCCGAAAATGAAAAGGTGCATGATCAGTGCCTGCCAGCCCCTGGAGCATTGCATGATTGTGAGTGCATCGTGCAGATCGCTCCTCACAATCACGTGACGTTCCAGGCCCTCTTTCGCATGGAAAATGCCGTGCAAAAAGGGCCTTTGATTCCCTGCTAAGTCATGGAAACCCACTTGGTGACCTTGGATGTGTCACACACTCTCAGCCCCAGAAAACCCTATGGTATGTTCTCTGTAGAGTCAATGTAAGTCAGAAATGACTTGAAGGCACACAACAGCAACAACATTTATGAATCATTCATCAGTTGTGGTGTGGCTTCAAATCATTCACAGGGTTTTCTTAGCAAGAGTCCTTCAGAAGTGGTACACCATTGCCTTCCTCTGAGACTGAGAGAGTGCAACTTGGCCAAGGTCAGCCAGTGGTTCTTTATGGCTGAATAGGGATTCGAACCCAAGTCTCCTATTCCAACATTCAAACCACTCTGCTGTGCTACTTCTCTTACTTAACACACATAAACCATTTCTTCAGAAGGGGGTTCACCAGTGTCACCTTCTGAGGCTGAGAGAATGTGACTTACCCAAGGTCAGGGATTCAAAACTCGTCTCCTAGAGTTCTAGTGCAGCATTCAGACCGCTACACCATGCTGGCTCTCTTTAAAAAACATTCCTTCAAAGGAAGTTTGCATCACACACTCTCAGCTTCAGAAACCCTGGTGATAGGTTGCTTTAGGGTTACCATAAATCAGAAATGACTTGAAGGTACACAACAAGAACAACAGCAAAGAGTGAAAAAGCTAGGAGTGGCTGCATCAGTTTGCTTTGGCCTGAGCCTACTGGGGAGGGCAAATTTCCTCCCTCACCTCTCCTCTCCCCCTTTGAACTAATGGAGCACAAACTAATTCTATACTTTGAGCTCAGGTTGCACCTAAGGAGGTAAGCTGAGGACAAAGAGGGAAAGAGAGAAACTGGGACATTTTTAAAGCAGCAGAAAAAGTGAGATGATAGAGGATTAATTGGAATTGTCCCTATCAAATCAAGGCAGTTGTAGTGGATGTGTGTTGGTAGGGTGAGAGGGAAAGAAGGAAAAAGAACAGATAAATATGACATTCTATTAATGGAGAAGTCCAGAGCAGTAAGGGTGAGCACACATGTCTGGAAAGAAAGGAGAGTTTTGAAAAGCACCCGTAGAATTTCCCTGCAATCAGAGGACCAGGGCCTTCGTCTTCCAAACAAATTACTGATGTTCGTACTTCCTGAGTAAATAGTATCCTATAAATATTTATACCTCCTATGTGGTCTTGTGAGTCAGGGAGAAGAACGCAGGTCCTACAGATGGGAGGGAAGCGTTTGATTGATCCCAGCAGCCAGATGCTCTTTGAGGGTAGAGCGAAGCATCATCAGTATGGTCCAGACGTGTGAAAATGAGCCAAAAAATAGGAGGGAGTGGGGACAGAGGGGAGAGAAAGGGGAGAGTTGTTCTTTCAAATAAAGCCAGATCAAACGGCATATTTTTGGACATTTGGGTAAACATGAACAACCCACTGGAAGTGAAATCCCCACTTCAACTTCCAGGGATTGAGCCTTTTCTAAAAAAGTGGTTTTCAGCACAGTGGGCCTTTTATTTGAGGTGCTGCAAAAAAGAAAAAAGAAAAAAAAATCTCCCCCACCAAAAATGGATGCTTTGCGGATTACCTGGGTGTGTTTGCGGGATGATGTCACCTCTGCAGAAGTCTGATCATTTGCATTTCCAGGAACTTTCAAATGTAGAGCAAATATGGGACACATGAGAATGTCTCTCCCCTCCTTTTTCCATTTGTCTTTTGAAGAAATCCATTTGGTGCCATTGGCAGACCAAGAATCCAACGGGTTGTGTTTGCATTGGGGGTCTCACCCTTTTCAAGAAGAAAAGGCATGTGTTTTGTGAACCAGAACTTGCAAGAGTGTTATAATAGAGTGAATCAATAGATGAGCATGGAGCTGGAGACTATTTCAATATTTTTTTCTCCAGTTCCCAGGAGTACTCTTTGCATATCATTGGCATGCCCCTTGTGAATGGCACAGCTGGTGCAGAAAGCCCCAGAGCACCGGAAATGTGGAAGAAGATGGAATTAGCTGCTCTGATCCTTTGCTCTGGATGCACAAAGTCACACATCTGCGCTGCACGTTAACACACTTGAAGCTTAACCCAGAAGATGCGGAGAGGGACAGAAGGAGCAAAGTTTGCCAAGCAAGAAGATATGCCAGAGCAATTTAAGGAATGGCAGAATAAAAGAATCCAGATGGCTCAAGCAAGTTAGCCAAGTCATGTGCTCAAGGGAAATGCGGAGCAGAGGGCGGATGGGAACCAAGGCCATGCTGACTCTAGCCAATACATCCCAGGGCATACATCCTTTCTTGAATGTAATTAGTTGGAGCATCCTCTCCAACCAGATGTCTGGGCTACAATTCCTGTTATCTCCAGTTAGCATGATGTAGTGGATGATGGTACTGTAGTCCAGCACAACTGGGGAAGGGTTAGCTTGCAAAAGGCTGGATCAGACCTTAACTATGATTGACCAACAACCTAGGCAAGTCATTAATGGCTTTCTTTTGCATCTCTAGTTTCAAAGAGTACTTCCTCCACCTTATTCTCTAGAGAATCACAGGGTGGTGATGGCTTTCAGTCTGGCTAATTCTGAATTTTAAGAAGTTATTCTAGAGGGACAGAACTCTCAACATTCTAGGAGAGCTTTGTAAAGGTAGTACTTCAGGAGTGGGAATAGGGTGGCCATCCAGATGTAGTTTGACTACAACTCCCCAAAGCCCTAGCTGGCATAGCTAATGTTGGGAGATACGGTCTAACAAAATTCTGGGCCATTTCTGCACTATACTGTTGTAGTGCTATTATTCCACTTTCAACTTCCTGTGGAATGCTGGGGTTTGTAGTTTATTGAGACAAAGAGCTCTCTGGCGGAGAATTCTAAAGGCCCCTCCCTGAAGTGCAAACCCCAGGATGTTGAAAGTGGAATAATAGTACAGCATGAATCATAGATCATAGAATCATAGAGTTGGAAGAGACCACAGAGGCCATCCAGTCCAACCCCCTACCATGCAGGAGCCCACATCAAAGCACTCCTGACAGAGGGCCATCCAGCCTCTGCTTGAAAACCTCCAAAGAAGGAGACTCCACCACACTCCGGGGCAGCATATCCCACTGCCAGACAGCCCTGACCGTCAGGAAGTTCTTCCTGAGGTTCAGGTGGAATCTCCTTTCCTGCAGCTTAAATCCACTGCTCCTCGTCATGGTCTCTGGAGCAGTGGAAAACTATATGTAATATAATATTTAAACTATGTTTAAATATTAAAAAATATTTAAACATGTCTATCATGTCCACTCTTAACCTTCTCTTCTCCAGGCTAAACATACCCAGCTCCCTAAGCCATTCCTCATGGTTTCCAGACCCTTCACTATTTTGGTCACCCTCCTCTGGACACACTCTAGCTTGTCAATATCCTTATTGAAATGAGGTGCCCAGAACTGGACACAGGATTCCAGATGAGGCCTAACCAAAGCAGAATAGAGTGGTACTATTACCTCCTTTGATTGAGACACCATACTCCTATTGATGCAACCAACAATTGTGCTGGCTTTCTTGGCCGCTGCATCACATTGCTGACTCATATTCAGCTTGTGGCCCACCAAGACTCCTAGATCCCTTTCACACATACTGTTATCCAGCCACGTGTCCCCCATCCTATAATTGTGCATTCCATTTTTTCTGCATATGTGTAGGTCCTTACATTTCTGTCTGTCAAAATTCATTTTGTTACCTTTGATTCCCATCTCTGTTCTACTGATGATGGCACACCAATAATCTCCTGCCATCCCACTATTCAGCTGCTTTTGAAGTGTCCCAGTTTCTCCCTCTTCCTCTCAGTTTTCCCTTTGTCCTCCAGTTGCTTCAATTGTTGCAAACTGAATTCAAAGTGCAAAAATAATGTTCACTCCATTAACTCAGCAGCGAGGAGGGGTGACGGCAAAGTCTAGCCCTTCCCAGTAAGCTCAGGTGAAAACATGCTGGAGCACCTTCTCCTGACTTGTATGTTTTCCTTTTCAATGACTTTTGTCATCTTGACCTCATTCTGATACTGCTTACCCACATATTTTGCTTGCCCACACTGGTTTTCATCTCTGAAATGTGGGGCAACATGTGATGCATATTGTTGAGGCCTGTCTGTTTGTCCATGTAGCCTTTTTTTGTGTCTTAGGGCTCTCCTAGATTGATCCAAAGAAGCATGAGTTCACACAGTATAGCTTCTTGGAATTTGCTGGGTTTTGTTGCTTTGCATGTACCCATGTATTCCATTCTTTTTGGAGGATTTCTTGGTTGTGCACTAGAGTTTTTCCAACAGTATTTCAAAGATAAAGAAACAAAAAACAAAACATGCTTTGCTGGTGTGATAGAATCACAAAACCATAGAGCTAGAAGGGTCCACATGGGCTGTCAAGTCTAAAACTTCACTTGATCTGGCTAGAATATCCTCCAGCAGGTAGCCGTCCAGCTTCGTTCTGAAGATGTCCAGAGAAAGAGAAGCTGCTGTCTCTCCAGGTAATTGGATCCTTTGACAAACTGCTCTTACCAGGAAGAAATCAAGAAATCTTGGCCGTTTCTGCACTAGACTGTTATAGCGCTATTATTCCACTTGCAACATCCTATGGAATCCTGGGGTTTGCAGTTTCGGGAGAGGCCGGCTGGCCCCTCCCGAAACTGCAAACCCCAGGATTCCATAGACTGTTGAAAGTGGAATAATCGCGTTGTAACGTCTAGTGCCGAAATGGCTTCGAACATGAACCAATGGGTTTGAATTACAAGGAAAGAGATTCCATCTAAACATTAGGAAGAACTTTATGGTAAGAACTGTGTGACAATGGAACAGATTGCTTCAGGCAGTGGTAGAGTCCTTGGCCATTTCCGCACTACACTCTTATAGCACGATTATTCCACTTTCAACATCCTATGGAACCCTGGGGTTTCCCGAAACTGCAAACCCTAGGATTCCATAGGATGTTGAAAGTGGAATAATCACACTATGAGAGTGTCGTGCGGAAATGGCCCTTGTCTTTGAAGGCTTAAACAGAGGTGGAATGGGCATTTTTAGAGAGTGCTATAGTTGTGTATCCCTGCATGGCTGGGAGATAGACTAGATGGGCCTTGTGATCCCTTCCAATTCTAAGGCCATTTTCCCACTACACTGTTATAGTGCTGTTATTCTACTTGCAGCATCCTGTGGAATTCTGGGATTCATAGTTTACTGAGGCCAAAGAGCTGTCTGGCTGAGAATCCTAAAGGCCCTTCCCTAAACGGCAAACCCCAGGATTCCATAGGATGTTGAAAGTGGAATAACAGCACTATAACAGTGTAGTGTGGAAGTGGCCTTAGGTTCTTTAAACCGAACTGCAAGAGCCCATAACGTTACAGTGCAAAAATGTTATTTTATCAATGCATTATAACTCTTTTAAAAAGTAGAAACTGAAAAAGAAAGAGAGAAGAAGGAGAACTTTATTTTGTTCTGGTGAGTCTCAAATTTAAAAGAAACCCATTTAAAGGTTGCATAAGATGTTGCAGCTGTGCTGAGAACTGCCAGTAAATAATATGGGATCACAGAAAGGTCACCATGCCCTCAGCTTTTCATGGGGGAAAACACGTGTGGCCAAGCAACATCAGAGTGTGGTCAAGATAGCAAAAGTGGTTAATGAGGAAGAATGCACAAGCCAGGAGAGGCTGCAGCAGTTTGCTTTTGCCTGAGTCTACAGGGAAGGGCAAGAGTTTGCCATCTCATCTCCTCTCCTCTGCTGAGTTAATTGGGTGGAAACTGAGCTGAAGCCAAATGGGGAAACCAGGAGGAGGAGGAGAGAAACTGGGACATTTTAAGAGCAGCTGAAAAAGTGGGATGGCAGAGGATTAATTCGGACCGTTCCTGTCCATTCAGAGCATTTGGAGGGTATATTTTGTTTGGATGCATTTTTTAATATAAAGAAAACAAATAACCAATAATTATAGCAACAAATACTGCAGTCTTTGACACATTTGCCCCATTTGGAGGAGCCCTAGGTTGCTAAGAACCCAACAAAGTCCTTTCACAGTATAGTCAGTCCTCCACATCTACATGTTTAACTTTCACGGATTTGATTATTTGCAAGTTTTTCCAACTCCTGACTCCCCAATTGAAGTGCTTTTTTTCCCCCTGGGGGAAACTTCCTTTTGGTGGCTCCGACCAGTCTGTGCAGCCCTTTAAAAACCTGTGTAAAAACCTCTTCCTCCTCCACCAGCCACTGCGTGACCAGCTAAGGACAAGTCACAGCCCAGCTTCTCAGCACCACAAACCCTCTCCTGATGCCCCCATACCCACCCAAGGAAGGAGATGGGCAAGAGAGGACGTATAGGGCCACTTATGCCCACCTACCTCCTATCCCTGACCTGGTTTGGACCTGAGTGCCTGTTTTCCTCACCATCCCTCAGCTCCCTTCCCACAGACACACATATACATTTTTATATCTGTGGGTTTTTTTTTTTTTCACTTTTGCAGGGATCGTGCTCCCTTAATCTCAGCAAATGTGGGGAGCCCACTGTATTGATGAGAGGTGAGCCCGTTTTGGACCATTTCCAAACTGCAAACCCCAGGATTCCATAGGATGTTGAAAGTGGAATCATGGTGCTACAACAGGCTAGTGCGGAAATGGCCTCTGGGCCACCTCTCCTCTAACTCCCAAGAAAATAGCACCCTTCCTGCTCATGCCAGCCAGTCTTTTGGCCTGTTCTTTTTTTTTCATCTCCCCCTCCCATCCTGAACATTCAGGTTGTCTCTTTAAACGAAAACCAAAAAAAATTCAGGTAGTAGTGGATCATAAAGTTGAAATCTGGGGGAATATTACACCATTCTAATGGAATGTGATTTTCTTTGCTTTCCTTTGCTCGATTCCATCTGCCTCTCTTTCTCTCCCCTTCCCTGATTTATTCTCCCCCACCGATGAAAACAATTCGGCATTGAAGGAAATGAACATTTCAAACAAAGGTGGAGGAGGGGGATGTAAACCCTGTCGGGGATCAACACTGCTTTCCTTCTTCCCAGCCCTGTTTGAACAAAGTGCCAAGCCTTCCTCGGTGTTCAACGCCTCAGCTCTCAGAGTGCAAGGCTAAAGCCCGCTGCTTGGAGATGGGGAGCCGGAGACAGAAGGAACCCAGATGCGGAAGAGATCATGTCATTCATTAAGATAATTGTCCATTGTTGGGATTTTACAGTGGGAAAAAATGTTAACTGCTTCCTTTGTTTTTCTCTCTTTGCGTCTCCAGACAGGTACGGTACATCTGAACTTAATCTCCAGTTTGATTTTATATTCATTTATTATGTTTAAGGAGTTTCAAAGTCCTGCTTTGGGGTTTTTTTCCAGGTTGTTGTTGGTGGTAGGTCTTAAGTCCTTCTTTTTAAAAAATGGTATTTATCAATGGGTAGTCAGCATGGGGTAATGGTTAGAGCATTGGACTAGACTACTGGGTTCAATTGCCATTTGGCCACAGAAACCTACTGGGTGACCTTGGGCACATCACAAACTCTCAGCCCCAGAAACCTCTCTTAATAGGTTTGATTAAGGCCATTTCCGTACTACACTCTTATAGCGCTATGATTCCACTTGAAACATCCTATGAAATCCTGGGGTTTGCAGTTTCGGGAGGGGCCACCTGGCCCCTCCCCAAACAGCAAACCCCAGGATTCCATAGGATGTTGAAAGAGGAATAATCGCACTATAAGAGTGTAGTGCAGAAACGGTGTTAGGGTTCCCATAAGTGGAAATGACTCAAAGGCAGTGGCATATCTAGCATAAACAGCGCTAGGGCAACCATGGAAATTACACCCCTACCTAATTCAAAGACAGATGCAGAGGGAGGCAGGAAGCAACGTCTCGCCAGTGAACCCAGCAACAGCTGGGGAACACACACTGCCTCCATCCCAACCCTGATTTGGCCCCCTGCATATTCCCAATATTTGACGCAGTCCTCCCGGCTGATGGAGTCAGACAAGGTGACAGGAGGAGGCAAAGTGAACATTCAAGCCTCATTCATGAGACTCGCTGTTGAGGTCAACATGTGTCCGTCTGCCCAGTGAGGAGGAGGGGGAGGATCACCCCCCAGCAAACTTCTACTCCTCCCAGGCCATTTCCGCACTACACTCTTATAGCGTGATTATTCCACTTTCAACATCCTATGGAATCCTGGGGTTTGCAGTTTCCGGCCCCTCCCAAAACTGCAAACCCCAGGATTCCATAGGATGTTGAAAGTGGAATAATTGCACTATAAGAGTGTAGTGCAGAAACGGTGTTAGGGTTCCCATAAGTGGAAATGACTCAAAGGTAGTGGCATATCTAGCATAAACAGCGCTAGGGCAACCATGGAAGTTACACCCCTACCTAATTCAAAGACAGATGCAGAGGGAGGCAGGAAGCAACGTCTCGCCAGTGAACCCAGCAACAGCTGGGGAACACACACTGCCTCCATCCCAACCCTGATTTGGCTCCTTGCATATTCCCAATATTTGACGCAGTCCTCCCGGCTGATGGAGTCAGACAAGGTGACAGGAGGAGGCAAAGTGAACATTCAAGCCTCATTCATGAGACTCGCTGTTGAGGTCAACATTCTGTCTGCCCAGTGAGGAGGAGGGGGAGGATCACCCCCCAGCAAACTTCTACTCCTCCCAGGCCATTTCCGCACTACACTCTTATAGTGTGATTATCCCAAAACTAAGAGTGTAATGCGGAAATGGCCCCAGTCTCCAGGCAGCAGCGAGATGTCACCGGGTGCCTCCTGCCCTCCGGAGAGCCCCATGAGGCACATCACCGTCCCCACCACCATCACCAGCCTCTCTGGAGGGCTGCGACAGAGCTTGGCCCAGCCCAGCCTTGGTCTGAGGGCCTCGAAGGGGCAGCAGGAGCACCCGTTGCAAATCCGTCATCCCACTCCCTCTTCTCTGAAGAAAATGCGGTGGCGGCAACAATGTCAACTCACTGCTCTGGGACCCAGCCACCACCATGTTGAGGGAAAGAAATGGAAGGCACTCTCACCTCTGTGACTACCTCTCGCAGGATGCCTCACACGGAGGACACCACAGCACTGATCCGGGACATGACATGGGTGGAGCCGGGAATTGTAGTCTTTGCAAAAGTTCTTTATGGCGATGACACTTCAGCCTCTGAGCTTGAGGGAGAGGAAAGTGGAGGCAGTGGTGCTGCTGGACCAGGCCTGGGTGGAGGGCCTGCTTCTCTCGCCACCACCACCACCCTGATTCAGGAATAACTCCTGTGAGGGTGGTGGCAGTACGCCAGGCCCAGGTGGAGGGGCTGCTTCTCCTGCTGCTGCCGCTGCCCTGAGCTGAGAACGACTCCGGCAAGTGTGGTGGCTGGCCAGGCCTGGGGTGGAGGGGCTGCTTCTCCTACCGCTGCCATGCAGTGACAATGGCTGGGAACACTGCTGCTTTCAGAGTGTGCTGCTGGGCTGGCTGTCCCAAACAATGGGGCTGGGGAGGGCACAGCTTTTTTTGTACCTCCATGGCATTGATGTACCTTACTTGCCCCACCCTAGATACACCTCTGCTTAAAGGCATGCAACAGTGGCAATGATTTATCCATAAGAGCAGTGGCTCTCAACTTGTGGGTCCCCAGATGTTTTTGGACTTCAGCCCCCAGAAGCCCTGAGCATTGACCATAGTGGCTGGGGCTTCTGGGAGCTGAAGTCCACGAACATCTGGGGACTCACAGGTTGAGAACCACTGCATTAGAGAGTCAATGTTGCCTAGTGGTTTGAGAACTGAGTGGATTTCCATAGACAAGCAGAGAATCGAACACTTGTCTCCAGGGTTATAGTCCAATGCTCCAAACACTACACCAAGGCCCTTTCCGCACCTTACCTTTTTCCGGCGCTGGGGTGCGGGGATCACGTGAGCAGCCTCCAGTGAGAGGCTCTCACATCGCAGCTGCTTCAGCTCCGCACAAGCTACCTGCTTCCTTCCGCAGTGCAGCCTGGGAGTTTCCCAGGCTGCGCTGGGGCAGGAAGCATGACCGGTGCAGCTCCGGAGGCTCCGCACGCCAGGTAAGTGCACGCGGGGCCCAGGAGCAATGTGCGATCACGCAACATTTTCAGCTTCCAACCACAAATGAAAAGGTGCGTGATTGGTGCCTGCCGGCCCCTGGACCATCGCGCGATTGTGAGTGCGTCATGCAGATTGCTCCTCACAATCGTGCGACGTTCCAGGCGCCCTTTCACATGGCAAATGCTGTGCGGAAAGGGCCGAAGCTGGCTCCCTCAAGGAGCACCTACCCTTTATATTGAATTCTGCCACCACAAACCTCTCGTCTGAATCCAGGCTCTCAGAGTGATAGCATTTCTGGGGGCCAAAAGTGCATAAACATAAAAGCAAAGCTTTATTTACGAAAGAAATACATAACACAGCAGATTGTTTATATGCAACATTAAAACACCACACTCACTCCTCTTCAAGCTAAAATCATACCTTTACCAACCATTCAGTTCAAACTCTTTTCTTTCACTCCACCCCTAGTATAAATCAAAACCCTCCCAAAATCTCTTCTCAAACATTCCACCTTAACACTCCATTCTCTCCCCACTCCCAATGGCTACTTATCTCCTATTCAGACAATAAATCAAGCAAAATCTTTACATACAAACTCCTGACATCACAAGGGCCTTCTTGCTGGCTGCTCCCAAACTTTGGAACTCCCTTCCTAGGGAGGCCACGGAGGCTTTTGCCTTGCTTTCCTTCTGACAACAACTGAAAACTTCATTCTGTCAGGCTTTTAGGAACTGACACCAATGGGCTTTTAATAGTGTGCTAAGTATTGCTAACATTTTGAAAAAAGATTTTTAAAATGTGTTTGTGTGTGTTGCGTGTGTATTTATTTATTTACTGGTTTTGGAGAGGGTATTTTTTTCATCTGTACCGGTTTTAATAGTTTGTAGGTTGCCTTGCATCTTAGTAGTGGCAAAAGGGAAAAGGGTATGTAATGGGAGTAGTAGTAGTAGTTGTTGTTATTATTATTATTATTATTATTATTATTTGCTAGGCTGGAGTCTGTCCCTCCCTCCCTCCCTCCATTTCCACATTGCAGAAGACTCCCTTTCCCCACCTGCTGTACATTAAACTGGCCATAACAGTTTCCTTTAAAAAAAACAAACCTGAAGTCTGTTTCATAGAGTGTTTAATCTCATAATCGATCTGGTTGTACTTACGGAACAGCTATTGCTGGAGCACGTCTGCTGTCTGGCGAGTGGGGAGAAAGATGTATATTGTTAGAATTCTTTTCTTCCTTTTTTTTTTTTTTTGCAGCTGCTACACTTTTTATACCTACCCAGGAGTAAAGCTCATGATGCCGCTTAGCCTGTTTCTACCACATGCAATCCCATCAGTAGACGCTGGTGGTTCCCATGTCTGCTTTGGATTTTAGTCTGAACTTGGTAGTTATTTATTTATTAGCTTTAAAACAAACACTCTCATTCACAATCAAAAAGGAATACAGTCGACCCTCCGTGTTCACAAGGGGCAGGGGCTCAAGACCCCCTGCAAAAGTGGGAAAACTGCAAATATCAAAATGTGTGTGTGTGCCTGTGGGAAGGAGGCTGAGATGTGAGTAACTGGCACTCAGAGTCCAAACCAAGAAGATTTCCGCACTAGACGGTTATAGCGCTGTTATTCGGTTTTCAGCATCCTATGGAATCCTGGGGTTTGGAGTTTCGGGAGGGGCCACGCGGCCCCTCCCAAAACTGCAAACCCCAGGATTCCATAGGATGCTGAAAGCGGAATAACAGTGCTATAACCGTCTAGTGCGGAAGTGGCGCAAGTCAGGGAAAGGAGAGAGAAAGGGGGTGGCTCAGCATGGTGGCCCTATATTTCCTCTCCCATCCATCTCTCTCCTTGGATGTTGGGGCCATCGGTGGAGGGTTTATGGTGCTGAGAAGTTGAGCCGTGAGCAGTCCTTAGCTGGCCAGGCAGGGGCTGGCGGGCAATCAGAGGTTGGTTTTTAAAGGGCTGCATGACCTGTTCGGAGCTGCTGAGAGGGAAGGTTCCCCCACAAATGAAGTGCCTGGGAGGGGGGGCAGGGGTTGTAGAAACTCCAAATGATCAAATCCATGAAAGTCAAACCTGCAAATATGGAAGGCTGATTGTACATTAAGAAAAAAAAGAAAAAGCAGACAGGAAAAAGAACCTAAAACTAAAATGCAAGCCTTTGAGGCCCTTCCCTAAACTGCAAACCCCAGGATTCCATCGGATGCTGAAAGTGGAATAATAGTACTATAACAATCTAGTGCGGAAATGGCCCGGGAGATTTTAAAAGCAAATGAAAAAAATGGAATGCCAGTGGATTAATTGGGTCTGTCCCTGGCAAACTGGGACAGTCAGAGGGTAGGGTAGTGTAATTCCTCACAAGAGAGTTACACAGTAACTGTAACTATCAGAGTTACGTAGTGATTGTATTCTGCAACCCTTGTGTCGAATAGCCATTTCCGCAGTAGCCTGTTATAACGCGATGATTCCACTTTCAACATCGTCTGGAATCCGGGGGTTTGCAGTTTTGGGAGGGGCCGGGCTGTAAGAGGCTACTGCGGAAATGGCCTGAATAAATAACCACATGTGCAACCTAATGCTCAACAAATGTGCGAGGACATCCCATCTACATCCATGGGTGTCCCATGCACAGCCATGCACATAAGCATCTGTGCATGTGTGTGTGTGTTTGTCACAGGCATAACTGCAGTTCCACAAAGTTGAACTGAATGTGAACATTTTTCTTGGAACCAAAAAGTCCAAGTGTTCCTGTAGCTTGCACACCTATAAGGCACCCAACAGGATTCTAGCCAAAAAAGCCGGAAAGCACTCACTTTCCGACTGACTTTTAAGACCGCATTATCAGTTGCACTCTTGATCTGTGCACATTTCAGATTTTATTACTATTTTTAACCTTTAAAGAAGAAATAGGATAATTTCCCTCAAACAATGATTTCCCCAGGTCAGATACCAGAAAATAAGGAATCTTGAGGAGGTATTAATGGCAACCTTGGCAAGAATATCACAGTTGTTCCTCTTTACCTCTTGCTTCTTTATTGCACAATATCTTTTATCTTTCACTGTGAATGCCTCAGAAAGTTTTGCTTCTCGTGTGTTTTTTAAAAGGCAGGTGGGAAGGCTGGGGAAAGTCACGTCCCGAAGGGAGCGTGCGCATGTTCGAAGAACAAGGAGGGGGCTGCCTGTCACACACGTGCCGTCTCAGCCTCTATTTTACGGCTTTTGCTGAGAGGAAGTGGCAGTTCTGGGCACACCTGTGTCCAAGGGGCGAGAACTCTGTTTGCTGTGTTAATGAAATTGTGTAGTTGACACGTCCTCTCCACACAATGCCTGTTTGCTGTCCCTGAGCATCAGGAAGTCTACTGTAGGGCTCCATGTTCGGGGCAAGTTACAGCTGGCTCCTTCAGGCTCACCTCTTTATAACACTGTGGGGATTCGTTAGGTGGTTTAACAGCCCAAACCTTGTGTGTGTTTGTGTGTGTGTTTAAAGTTCTGGTTGAAAAACCAAAGTGGTTTAGATCAACACATCTGCAGTTCTTTCCCGACAGGTCCCAGCAAACGGGTTATCTGCAAACTTATTTTTCAGTTGTGTTGTCACGGAGGTCTAGTTCTCAGGGCTGACCGAGAAATGGTGACAACAGCCATTTTTTGGGTTACCTATCTGCCCCGTCCAAGCAGTAAAGGTTTCTATTGCCAAGTCTTGCTCGTTTGTGATCAATGCTTAAACCATGGGCCTTTCTGCACTACACTGTTACAGTGCTATTGTTCCGCTTTCACCATTCTGGGGTTTGTAATTTACTAGGGCCAAAGAGCTCTTTGGTTGAGAATTCTAAATGCCCCTCCTTAAATTGCAAAGCCCAGAATTCCATAGGAAGTTCACAGTGGAATAATAGCACTATTACAGTGGAGTGTGGAAAGGCCCCATATTTGGACAGCACATTTCTCATTGGAAATGTACTGGAAATGGAAGTGTAGAGGGGCGTTTGCCTTCCTCTGAGGCTGAGAGAGTGTGACTTGCCAAGATCACCCAGGGGGTTTCCATAGCTGAGCAGGGATTTGAATCCTGAGCCCTAGGCCAATGCTCAAACCACTAAACCACGCTGGCTCACTTAAGTAAGAAATCTCCCCTGACACACACATCCCGACCAAACCTGATGGAAATGTCATTCATCTGCACTCCAGTCAGGGGTAGAATGGACCACTTTTTCATGATTGTGACAGTATTCCCACCATTGTAACTCCCCTCCCAACCTACTTTACTGGGCATCAGATGCATGGCAAGAAAAAGGTCCGTTCTGCTGGTGATTGGAGCATGAGCGATTGACGTTTTCTGTCACATGGGGGGGCGGTCAGGCGAGAAAAAGTTCCTTAAGGCATGTCTGCACCGTTTAAAAAGACCAGAAAGGTAAAGAGATCAAAAGCCCCAGATGTTGTTCTTGTTTTTTCCAAGTTTATTTCAGAGTTCCATACATGGTTTGTACAATCAGAGTACGATCAGAGACTTTTTATACCAGCTCCTCAGCTTGGTTTATTTTAGCCCAGTGTGAAATGGAAAAGAAACAGGAACAAAATCTGAGACTTTGCAATCAGTGAGGATGCACCCATAGTAAAGTATACTTAATTAATTGTTTCTTAATGAATTAAGCGTACTGAATTACGTAGCTGGTAGAGGATTATACCCAATGTTTTTAATCTTATCAAGGATTTAATTGTATTTTAATGTCAACTGTTTTATGTTTTTAGTTATATTGAATTTGTTTCAGTTGGTAAGCCAATTCAAGTCCTGCTTTGGGGGGGGGGATGGAGGTATTAATAAAGATGATAATGATAGTGAGGAAGGTCATCATCATCGTCGTCAAAGACCTGCAATCTGATTCTTGGAGCAAGACTGTTACATCTGCAGGGGTCCTCTGTGGCAGATTTCTAGCCTGACCTGTTGTTAAGATTCTTTTCCTTCTTTTTTTCCTTTTTTTAAAAAGCTAAGCAAATGTTTTCTGTTTTCTTTTTCTTTCCTAAGGTTTTATTTGGCCCGTCGCTCCTAGGAAACAGTATGGGGCCCAAATGATTAACACCTGTGGCAATACACAGGAAGGCCAACAGCAGTGGTTGCAAATCTTCCTAAGGTACTTGACAAAATAATAAATCAAAATATTATCCTATGGCATCCCAGCTACATTTACAAGGGATTTAGGCTCCAGTCCAATGCACACTGGCATGGGGAGTAAACTCTGTTGGACTCTGTGCAGCTTACTTCTGAGTAGGCGGGTATAGGGTTGCACTGTTAAGCCCCCCCACTCTAGAAAACATTTCACTCCTGAGTCAAATCACTTCCATTGTGTGAAAATATTGTGCAGGCAGTTATACAGACACATACAATTGGTAAGCCTTCTAAATGTTAATTTAGGTTGTGGATGTTTCAGAAATGCTAGGTTAACATTGCCTGGGCACAGGGCCACCAAGAAGATGGGAGATAAGTTGGCTTAACAGCAGAATATGTGAAAAGGACCTTGAGAATATTGCTGAGTATAAATTGTACATGAGCCAACAATGTAGTGCCGCAGCAAAGAGGGCAAATAATATTTTAGCCTGCATTAATAGAACTGTAGTTTCCAAGATAAGGGAAGTAATAATCCCACTATATTCTGCACTGGTCAGGCCTCATCTGGAGTACTGTGTTCAGTCCTAGGGGCCACATTTCAGGAAGAATACAGACAAGTTAGAGCAGGTTCAGAGAAGGGCAACGAGGGCCATTTCCACACTGGACTGTAATAGTGCTATTATTCCACTTTCAACATCCTATGGAATCCTGGGGTTTGCAGTTTAGGGAGGGGTCTCAAAGGCCCCCCCCCTAAATTGCAAACCCCAGGATTCCATAGGATGTTGAAAGTGGAATAATAGCACTATAACAGTCCAGTGTGGAAATGGCAAATGATGCTAAGAGGAGTAAGGAGGGCAAAACATAGGAGGAAAGAAACTGAGCATGTTCAGACTGGTGAAGAGAAGACTGAGGGGTGAAATGTTTACACTCTTTAAATATCTCAAAGGCTGTCATAGAGAGGAGGGGGCAGGCTTGTTCTCTGCAGTCCCAGAGGGTGTGGCCAGGTCTAATGGTCTGAAGTTGTAGTAGAGTAGATTTCAACTGAACATGAGAAGAAATGCTTTGACACGAGAACTAGTTTCCTAAAGAAGTGGTAGGGTTCCTTTCTCTTGACATCTGCAAAAAGAGGCTAGATAGCTACCTGTTGGGGAAGCTCCAACTGGAGTCTCTGCACTGAGGAGGGGTGGGTTGAACTTGATAGCCTGTGGTACCCCTTCCGACTTTATGATTCTATCCTTCCAAGATGTGTCCATGTGTTAACTGGCATCAAATCAATCTCAGCTTATGGTGGCCCCATGGATAAGAAACCTCCAGGCCATTCTATCATGAAACGCCCTGCTCAGGTCTTCCTTGCTTGAGTCTATCCACCTATAATGGAGTCTTCCTCTTTTCTTGATGCCTTCCACCTTACCAAGCATTATTGTCTTTTCTAGTGAGTTGTGTCTTCTTCTGATACAACAGTTTCTTGAGCAGTGGAGGAGCTTGGAGTGCGTGGAGGGGGGTGGGAGGGGGCTGGGCTATGGCATGAGGAACATGGCTACTATGTGTGGGGGCATGGCTAGGGGGCATGGGGGCATGGGCAGGGTGTGTGGGGTCATGGCTATGGGCCAGGATGCCCCAAACACATTGCCGCCTGGGGTGAACCACCTCCCTACCTCCCCTTGGCTGTTCTTGAGTAGAACAGTCTTCATCTTGGCTTCCAGGAAGAGTTTTGTCTTGATGTGCTCCAGGATCCATTTATTTGTCCTTTTAGCAGTCTAGGGCATTCATAGAACTCATCTCCAGCACCATGTCAAAGGAGTTTATTTTCTTCCTATCAGCTTCCCCCACTGCCCAGCTTTCACAGGCATACACAGAAACTGCAAACACAATAGCATGGACAATCCTAACTTTAGTATTCAGTGATGTATCTTTACACTGGAGGGTCTGGTCTAGTTCCTTCACGGCTGCTCTTCCAAGTCCTCGTCATCTTCTGATTACTTGCCTGCGTTCTGATTAATGACTGAGCCAAGGTATGGAAAATCTTGAACTATTTCAACATCTTCTTTGTCACCTTTAAGGTTATATAAATCATCTGTGGTCATCTGTAGTAGATATTTCCTCTAACATTTCACAATAAAAATACGTTCACAGGTGGCCAAATAACATCCGATGGCAGTCAATGTGGCAAAAGCTAGGAAGAAGAGACAAGCTAAGAGAAGATGGGTCGGCTTGCTTTTGCTCGAGTTGACTGGAAAGGCCAGATTCCACCCCTCTCCCACGCATTGAGTTAATTAAATGCAAACTTCATTTCAAACTCAGTTTATAGCAACTGATGTAAGATGAGGATGCACCATCTAGCATTCCACAGGTGAAAACTGGGACGCGTGTGGCTGAGCCACATCGGACTGTGGTCAAAAGGGTGCGACCAGACAACAAGAGACCAAAAGTTACTGATGAGGAAGAACACACAAATCTACTATTTTAAGCAGCAAAACCCTGGAATTTATGGGGAGGGAAGGCAGTTGAGCCTGCCAGGAAGGGCAAGATTCAGCCTGCTTCTCTTCTTCTGCGAATGCTGTTTACTTAATATTATTGATTTATTTGAGTCATATCGCCGTAAAAGAGCTAACCAAGATGATTCACAAAAATGAAAACACACAAAACGCAATAGCTTGAATCTTCTTCTCAATTAGAAAACATAATGGCTTGAATCTTCTAATTTAACTGTTGGGAAATCTGTTACCCTGTTTTCTGGGGGTCCCGCTGGGGACTCCAAACGTGCTCCACTATTGGTGGGGAAAATTAGCTCAGAGCACAAGCTAGCAAAACGAGAGGCAGGGCAACGCAGTGGAATCTTTAAACCCAACGTCTATGGGGTCAGGCCAAGCCAAGAAGCACACCAGATATGAAACAATAACTGTGATTTTATTAAATACAGGCAAACAGTGTATGCAACACACTCACACCAGTAACTATAGAAAATAAAGGTGTTAGCGGTATAGAGGGATTTTGAGAGGGACTGTTGAATTGGGAGATACTACACCTGTCCGAAACCCGGGGTAGATCAATGAAGAGGTCCGTAGACGCACAGTCTCGGACGGAGACCGAGGGAAAAGCTCAGCGGACGAAACAGCAGCAAGGCGGGGTGGAAGTTCAGAGCGATCCGAGGAAGCTCTCAGAACTGGAGGTTTTTATAGGGAAAATATGACCGTAGGCTAGTCTGTACTTTGGGAAGAACAATGAGGTTTGGGCATGAGACAGTGTCTCCGAAAGGTCAGAATTTAGCCGGATTGAATTAAGACCGAATCGACAAAGGAAGGGCCAGTATGCAGATGCAGCGTGCTTGGCAGTCAAGCGTCTAGCTCGGCAAGTTACCTGCTCGGGGCAGGCGGCTCTTTGGATTAATAGTTAATAGTTGCTTTTAATAGTTAATGTGTTTTAGGGGGTTTAGATGGGTTGGTGGGTGGGGAGGATGGGTTGTGTTTTAATTGCTTTTAATGTATTTATATACTGTTGTAGTACCGCCTCGATCCGTTGGGAGAGGCAGGATGATATTATTGTTGTTGTTGTTGTTGTTATTGTTATTATTATTATTATTAGCGTGCATCTTTAATGAGGTGTTCGTCTAGGGAGGTCTCCTAAAGCGAAGATCTGGCTGAGTCCGGCCTGCCTGGGTGGAGAAAGGAATGTTCGGCAGTTAAGGGCCATGCCTAGCTCTGTGCTTGTTCGGCGGCCTCACAAACACTTGGCCGAGGGTGGCAAAATGAGACCGAATTATGATATCAAACGATATCTAATATCTTCCAAAGCCAGGCCAGTTCACGGTGATAACAAGTCCATGGAATCCTGGGGCTGGCAGTTTAGGGAGGGTCTTTTAGAATTCTCAGCCAAAGAGCTTTTGGGCCTCAGGTTGGTTGCTACGGAGACGAGGCCTACCGTCAATAAGGATGCCAGACAACAGTTAGGAGGCGTATGTGAGAAAAATTAAAGTGACATACGCAACAGAGTTACAAGGTCTTCTCGTCTCACACAGTAGATTGTATGGGTTCCATATGTGAGGAATCTTAAAGCTGAAATTTTTTAAAAAAAACTTCCCTCGAAACATAAAGCCATTGTACAAATTCAACAGAAAGCAAAAAAAATCAAAAGCCTACATCAGTGTCACCAGAAATTTTGGACTGGGGACTATGGGGAAAAGTTACAGGGACTGCAATAGGCCGGTTGCCATGGAGACGATGCCTAGCAGCAAGGAGGACAGTGTATTCCCTCAGGAACCCAACCTCTATATGTTAACAACTCTAAATACAGACTGGATTGGGGAATATAGAGAAGAGTTACAAGCACTGGAATAGGCCGGTTGCTACGGAGATGAGGCCTAGCAGCAAGGAGGAGGACAGCGTATTCCCTCAGGAGCCGAAACTGCGTATGTAAATAACTCTGAATACAGATTGCATTGGGAAATATGGAGAAAAGTTACAGGTACTGGAGAAGACAGTTTGGTAAGCTCTTAAGAGGAAAATAAAATCCTGGAAAAGTTACAGGTACTGGACAACACAGTTTGGGGAATTAGAGATACAGGATATCAAATCTGTGTATTTCAACCACATCTTACTCCTAAAAAAGGTAAGGTAATTCCTAAAGTACTTCTAACAAGTGTTACCTATGAGAAAATAAATTCCTGCACAACACCAGGTAAATATGCTAGTACTAAATAAATAACATTAGGTAACCACGCCCTCTAACGTTTTGCAGATGAAAAAACCAGGGCCATTTCCGTACTAGACTGTTATAGTGATATGATTCCACTTTCAACTATCTATGGCACACTGGGGTTTGCAGTTTAGGGAGGGGCCTTTGAGGTGACTAAGCTCCATAAACTGCAAACCCCAGGATTCCATAGGATGTTGCAAGTGGAATCATAGCGCTATAACCGTCTAGTGCAGAAATGGCCCAGGACACATGTGGCCAAGCACCATCAGAGCAGGATCAAGATGGCGCAAGTAGTTAACGGGGAAGAAACAAGTGTTACTCAGACTATCCCTCATTTGGCAATCAAATTCTGTCCCCATTGCTGGATTGACAGGGAGGCCTCGGGTGCGGGTATACCCTCCATTTTGCAAGGCCCATGCAAAATGGACTCCCAAGGATTATACAGTCCTCCCTTTACAGTCATAGGTTTTATCTTCACAAATTTGATTATTCCTGAGGCACACACATGCCCCCCCAATTTTCCTCCTCCCATTCCCTTGTGTTTTCCTGGGAGTGGAGAAGGAAGGAAAGTGCCTGGGCCAAAGGCACAGAAATGGAGGGGAAGGCGCATACGAGCCTTCTTTCTCCCCTCCAGAGCTCCCCTTCCTATTCTCTTGCCTCTGGCCCCGGTACTGAGAACTGAGACAATAGGCAAAGGAATGATTTGGGAGGCTCACGCAAGCCTTCCTTCTCCCCTCGGGAGCTCCCTCATTCCCTTGCCTCTAAACAGAGACCTCCAAAGACATTCACGGTAACTGCCACGGCACTATCCTATGGAATCCTGGGGTCTGTAGTTTCTTGAGACACTAGGGCTCTTTGGCTGAAAATTCTACGTGTTCCTCCCAAAACTGCAGATCCCAGGATTCCATAGGATAGTGTCATGGCAGTTCATAGAATCATAGAAATATAGAGTCGGAAGAGACCACAATGGCCACCGAGTCCAACCTCCTGCCATGCAGGAACAAACACTCAAAGCACCCCCAGCAAATGGCCATCCAGGCTCTGCCTAAAAACCTCCAAAGAAGGAGATGCCACCACAGTCCGAGGCAGCATATTCCACTGTCAAATGGCTCTGAGTGTCAGGAAGTTCTTCCTGATGTTTAGGTGAAATCCCTTTTCCTGTACTTTGAATCCATTGCTCCGTGTCCTAGTTTCTGAAGCAGCAGAAAACAAGCTTGCTCCATCTTCAACGTGATGGAGGTTCACACAAGCCTTCATGCTCCCCTTTGGAGGCCCCTCATTCCCTTGTCTCTGTTTAGAAACCTCCAAAGAAATTTCCTTTAACTGCCACAGCACTATCCTGTAGAACTCTGGGGTTTGTAGTTTCTGGAGACACTAGGACTCTCGGCTGAAAATTCGACATGTTCCTCCCAAAACTGCAGATCCCAGGATTCCATAGGACATGGACATGGCAATTAATATAGCTCTGTTACAGTATAGTGCAATATATAACTATGGAACTTTTTTTTAAAAAAAAGAAAAGCAGTATATCCATGTTGAAAGTAAATAAATAACGTGGAAATGAGGACTGATCAATGTAAGAAGAGCAAGTGGACTTCAGCACAATTTGGAGAAGACTGCACACTGTTTTTCTACTTTAAGTATGGAGCTAAATGGGGTTTTCTCAGCATGATTTCCCCATAGCAAGTCTGCCTTTGCCTTCCTCTGAGGTTGGGAGAGTGTGACCTGCTCAAGGTCAGCCAGTTGGTGTCCATGACTGACCAGAGATTTCAATCATGGTCTCCAAAGTTGCAGTTCAATGCTCAAACCACTACACCACACTGGCTCTCAGTTCTATGTTACCTGTGAAATATTAACCCCAACCCCTTTAAGCTTCCTGGAGAGCAAAATGGAATTCCTTCTTCTTCCGTTTAAA
Organism: Iguana delicatissima; assembly: GCA_948472985.1. NCBI lineage: Eukaryota > Metazoa > Chordata > Lepidosauria > Squamata > Iguanidae > Iguana > Iguana delicatissima. Next base: position 267,479 of record CAOKZL010000696.1, on the reverse strand, counting down.
CCTACATTGACAACAAGAGCTTCAGACTTGGCAGTGGTCCTGCATTGGGATGGCAGACAATTGCTGATGTGACATAATGAAAGATAGGGTATCTCAAACCTAAATTCCAACCATTTCTTTATAGCTTTTGCATTCTTGCCTGGTGAGCTCCGTGACATCAGTAGATTGAATTCAAAGCACATTCAGGCCAGGTTTAGCCAAAAAATGAAAGTGGGGCGGGGGGAAACCTAGCAAACGTGCACTGATTGGAAAGGCAAACAAGATGGTATCTCAAAGGCAAGAGGCCATAGAATGAGAGCTCTCCTTTGTGAACATCTCTGATGACCTCGTGGGTAAGAAGTCTTAGGGCATTTCTGCACTAGACTGTTATAGCGCTATGATTCCACTTGCAACGTCCTATGGAAACCTCAGGATTCCAGAGGATGTTGCAAATGGAATCATAGCACTATAACAGTCTAGTGCGGAAATGGCCTGAACAACGTGCTGGATTATCAGCTTGTTATTTTTGTTATTCTAGGTTTTTTGCTTTAAAAATGGTTTTATATTTTTAACTGGTTTTAATTTTCCTCCTGATATTTTAATCCCTTTTTGACTTTAGTATTTTGTGAATAAGGATTTTTTTTTATGGAAAAAAAAGTTGTCAGGCAACTTGAGTCCAAAATTGGGGGGAGGGAGTGGCATATAAGTAAATCAAAGCATTTTTTGCAGTCCTGGGGGGCCAAAAAGTGGCCCCTAGACTTGCTGCCATTGCCTATCCTTTCTGTACGGAGAGGACATTCCACAATCTGGAAGATGCCCATAAATCCAGGCATAAGTCCCAGTGCAACAGCTTTCAGACTTACAAGCACAGTTCAGGAAAAAGGGGAGAGCTCTGAAGGCACCAGATTCCATCAGCTAAGCAGGGTCAGTCCTGGTTAGTAGTTGGATGGGACACCATCAAGGGATACCAGTTGTTTTTTCAGAGGAAGGAAGTGGCAAAACCATCTCTGAGTATTCCTCGCCTAAGAAAACCCTATGAAATCCATGGGGTCACCATGAAGTGACAAGTGACTTGTAGGCACATACAAACACAAATACTCTAACAGCATAAGATCCTATCTTGAAAGCTATGCAGGGTCAGCCATGATTAGTACTTGGATGGGAGACCTCCAATAAATACCAGCTGCTGTAGGCTATATTTCAGAAGAAGGAACTAGCAAAACCACCTCTGAGTATTCCTTGCATAAGAAAACCTGAGGAAATTCATGGAGTTGCCATATGTCTTTTCATATGTTTCCAGGTAGAGTGCTGTTCCACACAGGAGTTGTCAAGTCTGGCTTTCCTCTCAACGCAGCCAGCTTGCCCCTTCTGCTGTCACCTCCAGCGCTGGCTACAGACATCTTCCAGATCTCCCCTTTGACATCATGGACTTTGTAGAATTTCATAGACCAATTTGAGGCTCTCCGGCTGAGAACAATGATCCCAAAGAGGACAGGAATGGCATACCCAAACCCTTCCCTCTGGGGTCTGTAAAGCCAAAACTGTTAAATAGGAGTAAAATTCACAAACAATGCACAGGTAAGCACTGAGCCAGCCCTTTCATGCTGAACAATCACTCCTTAAAGAGTATCGGGGGGATGGTGTTTATGTGTTCCGATGAGATCACTGCGACTTTTGCTCAGTTTACAAATAAAAAGAGGTGGGAATTCACATACACACACCCTCCACATCCTTAGCCCAAATTGCAAGCTCTGGAAATTCAACCCAGGATCTCTGAATCCAGATGTCTCAGGTTCACATGGTGCATTCTTCCCACTTATATACCTTGCATCAAGTTATTTCCCTAGCTTCCTCTCAACCTCTCTTTCCTCCCCCACAACTCTTGTCTGGGCTGAGACAGGACAAACAAAAAGCGTTTTGATGAAGTGACAACCAACACACGTGGAATCAGATTGAAGGAAGGAAGGAAGGAAGGAAGGAAAGAAAGAAAGAAAGAGTCAGAAGCTCCACCATTTGGTGCAGACAGAAAAAACAACTTGTCTGCTACTTCTCCAGTATTATTTTAACATGCTTTAAAAACCTGAGAACAGGTAAAAGAGAAATCCTTCTTTTCAAAACTGTGCATAGATGTGCATAAAGAACAAGGCCACATCCAGAATTCCCTTGAATATTCTTTTGTCTAAAGTACTGGTTCTCAACCTTTGTTCCTCCAGATGTTTTGGACATCAAGTCCCAGAATGCCTGAGTTTTGGCCATGGTAACTGAGGCTTCTGGGAGTTGAAGTCCGAAGTATCTGGAGGACCAAAGGTTGAGAACCTATTACACCACAGTTTGGCTGAACACCAAAACAGTACAGCCAAGGCCATTTCTGCACTGCACTATTCTAGTGCAATTATTCCACTTTCAACGTCCTATGAAATCCTGGCATTTGCAGTTTAAGGAGGAGTCTTTAGAATTCTCAGCCAGAGAGTTCTCTGGCCTCAGGAATCTACAAGCCCCAGAATTCCACAGGAGGTTGAAAGTGGAATAATAGCACTATGACAGTGTAGGGTGGAAATGGCCCAAGGTGTATCTGCCAGCATGCCTGCATATTGTCTCTTGGGTAATGGAGGAGGCAAAGTCTCTGTTCCTGAAGTCCCAGTGAACCACTGAAAGTACTGACAAATTGAAAGCATGAAAGCATGACAAAAGGATATGCACCATCCAAGAATGCATAACTGTATGGCTGGAATCTTGTAGGATGCTTTGCTCCAGACCTTGTTATTATGTGCCTTCGAGTTGACTCTGACTTATGGTGACCCTATCCTAGACATTTTTGGCAAGATTTCTTGCATGTAATTGCGTGGCTGAAATCGTAGTGGTGAGTCCCAATAAGAGTACCAGCCTTAGTGCCATTGGCGAGAAAAAGAAAACTTCCATTTAGACATTTAAAAAACTTTTGGGTGCTGAGACAGAAAGAGATGAGAGCTGAGATCCTATAACAGGTAAACCTGTTCTACAAGAAGGTACTGGATATCTTTTTGCACAATGTTTGTAACAGTATGTGTGGAGCTTTTGCCCCTGGTTATGAAAGTAACAGAGAGAATTCTGGCCTGAGCCTGTGTGGGAAGTGAAGATGACTTGGAACCTGTTGACGCTTTACAGGTATGTAAGTTTCCTTACAGATGCAGTTGTACTTTTTGGGGCACTACGGAATGTCCATGTTCAGTTCACAGTTGCAAAAGTTGTATTCCACCCAGGTAGCTACTGCACATGAACTAGTACATTCTAGAATGGTGCATAACTCTCAATCTGTGTTATTTGCACAATCAAAGAATCCTAGAGTTAGAAGAGACCACAAGGGCCATCTGGTCAAAATCCCTGCCGTGTAGAATTATAAAATCAAAGCACTCCTGCCAGATGGCCATCCAGCACCATTTTAAAAACCTCCAGAGACAAACACTCCCCCACACTCCAAGGCAGTGCATTCCACTGTTGAACTGCTCTTACCATCAGGAAGTTCTTCCTAATGTTTAGGTGGAATCTCTTTTCCTGTATTTGAATCCGTTGCTCCATGTCCTAGTCTCTGGATCAGCAGAAAACAAGCTTGCTCCATTTTCCAGGCGGCATCCTTTCAAATATTTAAAAATGCCTACCATGTCATCTCTTAACCTTCTCTTCTCCATTCCAAGCATACCTATCTTCTTAAGCTGCTCCTTTGTAAGGCTTCATGGTTTCCAGGCCTTTTACCATTTTGGTTACCCTCCTCTGGACACATTCCAGCTTGTCAGTATCCTTCTTGAATTCTGTGCCCAGAATTGGACACAGACTTTCAGGTGAGGTCTGACCAAAGCAGAATAGAATGGTGCTATTACTTCCCTCGAAGAAATAGTACTTTGATGCAGCCTAGAATCACACTGGCTCTTTTAGTTGCCACATCAAACTGTTGATCCAATGTTCAACCTTTTGCTTGATTCCTTGGGATTAAAGAAACAGCCCCTGTGCATTATTCCTGATTGCGCAAGGAGACCAGAAGCAGCTGGCACATGGGGTTGCCGTATTCAGCAAAAGGATGGTGTCGTGCAAACACAATAACTTAACTATGTGAGTCAAGATTTATGCTACAGAGGCACAGTGTAGGATCTCAGCCAATATATGCTTGAAATGGAAGTCATCAGTACCAAAAAGTATCACACTGTGACCAGAAAAGAATATGATGATGATGATGAGCTTGGTTTTAGCAAAGAAAGAAGCTGGCAGCAAGAGCAGGTTAGGCACTGGCAAATTTTATGGGTGGCACTGGGTTGTTTTGATGATGTTGCTGAGGATAATAATATAGTAACAGACTTGGCTTCAGCCCGGACTGTTTCTTGAAAAAATTTAAGAATGCATCCAGCTGCCAAGCAGCATTCAATCAGAACCAGTTTTCCTAACGGCATTCATTTTCTGAGCAAAACCCTCCAAGCTTTAGCATGCCCCAGGGGAGGCCATAACATACCAAAAACACTAACTCCCCCACCAGGAAAAAAAAAAGTGGGGGAAAGAGAAGATTGGCTCCTGTTTTCTTGTTTTCCTTCTTGATGACAGCTGTTTGCAAAAGAGCCAATTCTTATTCCTCCGCAAGGGTGTGCGTGAGGGGATGGCTTATGTCTATGTCTCTCTGTAATCCTAGGGCCAGTGGTGGTGACTGGGAGCTTCCGTGTCATAGAATCAGAGAAGCCTAGAGCTGGAAGAGACCCCCAAGGGCCATCTAGTCCAACCCCTTTCTGCCATGCAGGAATATACCATCAAAGCATTCCAGACAGATGGCCATCCAGCCTCTGTTTAAAAACGTCCAAAGAAAGTGACTCCATCACACTCCCAGGTAGCACATTCCACTGTCAAACTGCTCTTACCATCAGGAAGGTCTTCCTAATATTTAGGTGGAATCTCTTTTCCTGGAGTTTGAATGCATTGCTCCTTGTTCTAGCCTCTGGAGAAGCAGAAAACAAACCTGCCCCAACTTCCATATGACATCCTTTCAAATATTTAAACGTGGCTATCCTGTCTCCGCTTAACCTTCTCTCCTCCAGGCTAAACTTACCCAGCTCCCTAAGCCACTCCTCATAGGGTGTCATTTCTAGACCTTCTACCATGTTAGTCACTCTCCTCTGGACACATTCCAGTTTTTCAATGTCCTTCTTGAATCGTGGTGCCCAGAACTGGGCATAGTATGCCAGATGGGGTCTGACCAAAGCAGAATATAGTGGTGCTAATACTTCCTTTGACCTAGACACTCTACTGCTGTTGATGCAGCCTAGAATCACATTAGTTGCTTTAGCTGCTGCATCACACTACTGACTCACATTCAAATTGTGGTTTATGAAGACTTCTAGATCCCTTTCACATGTACTGTGGTCAGTGGGATGGTGGATCTGATCCAGGTTTTAATCTGAATTTTGGGTATCTAAAAGTACTGGCCCTTATCTCCCAAACAAATCCAGCTCCTTTAAAATTTGGACTATAGTTTAGATAGTGCCTTTAAAATTTGGATTGAAGTCCCAGTTGGATTCTCTGCAAACCACAAACTTTTGTAGATGGTGTGTTAGGGTTAATAAGCTGTCCATGCTCATACTTGTTAGTTCACAATGTAATTCTATGGGAACTTAGGCATAGTATATATTTATAGCAGTTCTCTGTTCATTAAGGTTTTTCCTGACATCTTCTCTCTTCCCACATCACCTAACCTCCAGGCTTTCCCCATCTGTATCCTCCACAAGAGCCCTTTTCTGCAGAACCTTTCTCCATGGGATGTTTTTTTTAAAAAAGAGCTTTACCCTGATGCCATGCTATGCTTATTCTTTCTATTTTCCCAACAAGAGAAAATGTATCTGTGTTACTATACACAAATATTTGTAAGCAAAGCTGTTTTTATATTTTTTACAAAGAAGACTAAGCTTGTTTCTTGCTCTGCCAGATACTCTCTCTCTGGGTGTGTAGATGAACACAGGGATAGTCGCTGTTCAGCTTCTGCCCTGACAATTTGATTACTCTGCTTGAGAGATCCACTGCTATCACTCACATTTCCCAACATGCTGATGTGTTGTAGAATTGGAGGAACCAGGGAAGAGAAGTATAGCTTTGGTTCTGTCACTCATGCCTTCTGCTCTGGCCATTTTGGCACTACGCTGTTATATATTTAATAGTATTGTTGTACTGACATGGAAGATCCCAGCTGCCCCTGCAGAAATGTACTCACACAATAATAATTCTACCTTGATCAACTTTGTTTCTTCTCTTTTTCCCATGCTAGGTGCAATTTCTCTCCTTCGTTTTGTGCATGGATATAATAAGAGCCAATGACCAGTCATGGTGCTCAGCCACAGTAAGAACAAATATTTAGAGGCAGTATATCTTAGAGTAGCCGATGAAGTAGGACAAAACCATGGGACAAATTGTTGCTTTCATGGACAGCTTTGGGCTTCCTAGTGCGTCCAACAGCCCATGGCTGGAAATAGCAAACTAGATGGAGCTTTAGAAGCTCACCTGTTTAAGTGACAGCTCCAAGTCGTGTTCACTGCAGAAAGCCTGATAGGTGTGCAAAATGCTGACCGGGTTGCATACCGTACTTTCCAGCATCTCACAGATGAAAACCGGGCCACATGTGGCCAGGTGACATCAGAATGTGGTCAAGAAGGCAAAAGGTATTCATGAGGAAGAACATACAAGCTGGGAGAGGCTACAGCAGTTTGCTTTTGCCTGGGACTACTGGGAGGGGCAAGATTCTGCCCCCTCCTCACATCTCCCCCACCTTGAGTTAACTGAGCACAAACGACTTTTTCATTTTGAATTCCATTTGCAGCAATTGAAGTAAGGACAGAAAGCATGAAGCAGAGAGAGAAACTGGGACATTTTAAAAAGAGCTGCTAAAGTGGAACAACAACCATTCCTGCCAAATCAGCATAGTTGGAAGGTATGATGCCAATTTGTGGATTCTGGGAGTTGCTGTTCAGTAAAGCAGCTTTCCCAAGTTTATAATAAATATAGTCATTTCCCAAAGGCCTAATTTCTGTCCTGGCTTCTGCTTCCTCTCTCCATATCTCATAGTCCAAGGATATATATTTCTTTCACACTACGGATCTTGCGCTGTTTATGGACAAACATCTTCTTGGCTCCATCATGAGATGCTCCGGCAGATTTCTTCCATTTCTTTGGGTACTTCCCCCGCCTCGCATCGTCCTTTTGGCAGATATGTGTTTTTGGCTGGGTGTGATGAAAAAGAATGGTTTGATTCTCCCTGCACATAACGCATATGCACACCCCTCTCTGCCGCCCCCACCAGAGCTCCATCAAAGATGCTTTCTCCCATATGTGTTTTGAGAATGTCTGGCTTGTCATTCATTTCCTCGTCTGCCTCCAATGAATTATTTTGCTCAGACAAAGATTTGGATCAACACCCTAATTCCCCTCCCAGGTGCCTCTAAAAAGCAGGAAGAGAGAGAGAGTCACTCTAAGAAAGAACAACTTCACGTTTCCATACCTAAGAGAATAAGATCACATGAAAGTGGTTAAAACAAACAGTGTTCTTTGAGAAAGCAAGGGTGTGGCTCCCCCAAAATATTAGGTTGACTTAGTTATTCCAAGTCTTTCTCTCTCTCTCTTTTTTTTTTTCCCCAAAATCTATAGTGCAGAGTTAAGGCTGATTTTCACATTGCTAGGGTTATTATTATTTATAGAGTTATATAGTTGGAAGGAACCCCAATGGCCATCTAGTTCAACCTTTGCCATACTGGAATCCACAGCTTAAAAACACGTACTGGTTGGACAACAGTACATGTGAAAGGGATCTAGGAGTCTTAGTAAACCACAAGCTGAACATGAGACAGCAGTGTGATGTGGCAGCTAAAAAAGCCAAAGTGATTCTGGGCTGCATCAATAGGAGTATAGACTCTATGTCAAGGGAAATGATGGCACCGCTCTATTCTGCTTTGGTTAGACCCCATCTGAAATATTGTGTCCAGTTCTGGGCACCACAGTTCAGGAAAGATACTGACAAGCTGGAGTGCGTCCAGAGGAGGGCAACCAAAACGGTGAAGAGCCTGGAAGCCATGCCCTATGAGAAGTGGCTTAGCAAGCTGGGGATGTTTAGTTTGCAGAAGAGAAGGTTGAGAGGGGACATGATAGCCATGTTTAAGTATCTGAAAGGTTGTCATGTAGAGGAGGGAGCAGGCTTGTTTTCTGCTGCTCCAGAGACTAGGACAAGGAGCAATGGATTCAAACTACAGGACAAGAGATTCCACCTGAACCTCAAGAAGAACTTCCTGATGGTCAGAGCTGTCTGGTAGTGGAATAGGCTGCCTTGGAGTGTGGTGGAGTCTCCTTCTTTGGAGATTTTTAAGCAGAGGCTGGATGGCCATCTGTTGGGAATGCTTTGATGCATGGCAGGGGGTTGGATTCGATGGCTCCTGTGGTCTCTTCCAGCTCTATGATTCTGTGATTCTAGAGGCAGCTGTTATGTACCAGCTAGCTTCAAGTTCAGAGAATAGGCTTAGAGGGTTCCAAAAGCTTTACTCAGAACAGCGAAGACAGACATCAGCACACCTTGGCAGCTGCCAGGATTCAGGCACTATTGGATTGGCCATACTTTATAAGCAGAAACATTACAAATTAGCATGTGCAAGCATTTTGTTTGACAACTAATTAAAACAACTCTTTTCCCAGGCTCTCATTCCGCCTGCCAACTGTGTGACCTTGCAGCTGCTGTGTTTTCATCCTTATCAAGGCTCATTAAAATAACATTCCCTCATTTCCCAACATACTGTGTCTCACGTGATCCCATCATCCCCTAACCGCACAATAAAGCCCATTTCCAAACGTCAAAGCATTACAACACAAGGAAAGCAAAGCTGGCCTGATAGCAGCCAACTAACTTCTGTTTTAAAACATCAGGGTAGTCCATTCCACTGTTAAACAGTTCTTACCTGCAGGCTGAGATTCTATGTCACGGTTTACATGATGTACATCACCGTCTTCGTACTTGATGAATCCTTAGCTAATTGAGAGAGTTAACTAACAACCCTTGCCAATTCTTCCAGAAATTCCAAGCCCCTGTCTGTGTGTGGTTACAGCAGTAGTTCAAGGGTGGTGGCATCCAGTGGTGGGATTATATAAATAATGCCTTGCACAGAAACTCTAGGAGGCATCTAGAAGGCCCCCACCTTGGGTACCATAGCAGTGGGACAGCTGGAGGTCCTCACATTGGGTGGCCGTGATGGGACAGGTGGATGACCCTCACAGAAAGCAAACAAGATCCAGAAACCAAGCTCTGTGAGGGACAACTTAGCTTGGAGAAGAGGAGACTGAGATGTTATATGATTGCTGTTGTTGTTTTGTGCCTTTTACTCATTTCTGACTTAGGACAATCCTAAGGTGAATCTATCATGGGGCTTTCTTGGTAGAATTTGTTCAGAGGCCTGGGTTTGCCCTTACTTTCCTCTGAGGCTGAGAGAGTGTGACTTGCCCAGAGTCACCTGGTAGGTTTCATTTGTTTTGGTTAAATCCTTCTCACTCTGCCGTACTTACTCTGAGAAAGGCAGCTAAATTCAGAGGGAACAGCAGAGTTTCAGAGTGATGGCAGGGAATGCCATTGACCCTGCTAGTTGAGAAGTCTTGACACTTGAACTCTGCAGCCCAGGTTCAGCTATAACACTCTGACTGCTTCCGCACTAGCCTGTTATACCGCTATGATTCCACTTGCAACATCCTATGGAATCCTGGGGTTTGCAGTTTTGGGAGGGGCCGGATGGCCCCTCCCAAAACTGCAAACCTCAGGATTCCATAGGATGTTGCAAGTGGAATCATAGTGCTATAACAAGCTAGTGCGGAAATGGCCCCAGTCTTAAACTAATAGCTCCATTTAGAGCAGGGGTTAGCAACATGCAGGCTTCCAGATGTTGTTGGACCACAGCTCCCTTTGGCCTCATCCAGCATTGCTAATGATGAGGAATATTCAAAGTTACAGTCCGACAATGTCCCCAAGGCAGCATTTTGCCATCCTGCCAGAGAAATGTGCAACCACTTTAAAAATTTAAGGGTCCGTGATGACGTTGCCACTGTCAACACGTGCCTTCAAGTCAACTCCAACTTACGCTGACCCCTTTCTTTCTTGGCAGGGCTGGTTTGCTACTGCCTTCCTCTTGGACTGAGAGAGTGTTCACCCAGTGGGTTTCCATGGCTGAGTGGGGATTCAAACCCTGGTCTCCCCGCATCGTAGTCAAAACTCACAAGCAACTACACCATCACTATCTTTAAATACTTGAAATACCTGCCGGCCCCTCCCGAAAATGCAAGCCCCAGGATTGCATAGGATGTTGAAAGTGGAATCATCGCACTATAGGAGTGTAGTGCGGAAATGGCCTCAGAGTCCTAGGGCTGTGGGTGAAATTACTAAATCATGCTGGCTCTGTTCAACAAGGCCTTGCTCATGACAATATATATATATTCTTTCATTTAAAGAGTGAGAGAGAGGAAGGAAGGAAGGGAGGGAGGAAGGGAGGAAGGGAGGGAGAAAGAAAGAGAGAGAGGAAGGAAGGAAGGAAGGAAGAGAAAGGAAGGAAGGAAGGAAGGAAGGAAGGAAGGAAACAGAGCATGGCTTACAATCTGCCTTCAATCTGAATGTTTGAGCTGAGGTTTCTGTTTACTTATAGTGAAATCTAATTAGGATGTGTAGTCTTTCCTATAAACATCTGAATTACCCCACAAAGAAAAGACATATGCACCTTTCTGCAGCAAAGAATGGTGCGGGAAGGATTTTCCATCAGGCGAGTAAACCCAAACATCCTGATGTTTTCAGAGAACCATTCCCCAATGGCCTGCCGCAAGAGAAAACACTCGTGTCTTGTGAGAAATAAGTTCCATGTGCCAGGGAGTTCAGGACCGTACCACTCACAAAGGAGGTTGCCCGCAGCATAACTCACTGCTAGCATCGGAAGGGATCGATCCTTTCTGATTTCAGGCGCATGCAGGCTGTCTTCAGCAAGGCCAGAGCTCAGAAAAGTTACTGTTTTAGATTGCAGTTCCAGAAAGCCCTCCAGCCAGCATGCCTTCTATTAATGTATACAAGCGGGGGTTTGCAATAAAGTGTTGCAGCAGGTCTTTAGGAACTGCATGTGCGTTACTCCAGCCATGAACGTGCTCTGAGGCCACTTTTTGCCTGCAATAGGACCCCTGATGGGCCACCCCAGACCTGGATACTGCCCCCGCATCAAAACCATTACTACTGAAGTTAGCCTAGGAAAGAATGGGATCAGGCGATCCTACTGGAGCTGTGTGTGTTACATACAACAGGCAAGGAAAAGAGCTGCATCCAGAATCACTTACTGAGCATGTGCGAAGAGCAAAACAGAAAGAAAAGGAGAGAGCAGACTCACCTGCCTCGGCAGCTACCCTAGCATGTTGAAAAAGCATAGATCTAGAAGTTTTGCCACCAAAATGGAAAGCAGAGGCCGTTGAAAGGAAAAAAGAAATCACCCAAGGATGCATTTTGGAAGAATTTTTTCAAGTGGGCCCTAGAAGATTCAAGATGTTTTGGTTTACTGATGCACGGCTTCCCTGACCTGGTTGTTTGATTTCACATGGTCAAAATGTTAGCCCATTCCCGCACTACACTCTTAGATTATTCCACTTTCAACATCCTATGGAATCCTGGGGTTTGCAGTGCAAACCCCAGGATTCCATAGGATGTTGAAACTGGAATAATCGTGCTATAAGAATGCAGTGCGGAAATGGCCTTAGTTTTGAATGAAATTCATTTTGTTCCTTTTGGCCTCAGACTCTTTAGGGATCTAGTCCAATCTAACAAAATGAATTTCAACAGGAAGAAGTATAAGGTACTACACTTGGAAAGAAAAAATGAAATGCACAGATATAAAATGGGTGACATCTGGCTTGACCACAGACATGGAGAAAGGATCTAGGAGTCTTAGTAGACCACAAGATGAACGTGAGTCAGCAGCGTGATGCAGCAGCTGAAAAAGCCAATGTGATTCTGGGCTGCATCAATAGGAGTATAGTGTCTAAGACAAAGAAAGTAATAATACTACTCTATTCTGCTTCGGTCAGCCCCCACCTGGAATGTTGTGTCCACTTCTGAGCACCACAGTTCAGGAAGGATATTGACCAGCTGGAACGTTGTCCAAAGGAAGGTGACCAAAATGGTGAAAGGCTAGGAATTCATGAAACCCTGTGAGGAACAGCTTAGTGAGCTGTGTATGTTTAGCCTAGAGAAGAAAAAGTTAAGAGATGACATGTTTAAATACTTGAAGAGATGTCATATGGAGGATGGAGCAAGGTTGTTTTCTGCCGCTCTGGAGACTAGGACATGGAGCAATGGCTTCAAACTTCAGGAAGAGAGATTCCATCTAAATATTAGGAAGAACTTCCTGGCAGTCAGAGCTGTCCGGCAGTGGAATATGTTGCCTTGGAGTGTGGTGGAGTCTCCTCCTTTGGAGGTTTTTAAACAGAGGACAGACGGCCATCTGTTGGAAATGCTTTGATGCTGTGTTTCTGCTTGGTAGGAGGTTGGATTTGACGGCCCTTGTGGTCTCTTCCAGCTCTATGATTCTATGAAAAATTTGCTGAAACCTGTTGGAACTGCTCTTCCTTTTTGTGGTGTAGGAAGCTACACCCCTACTCTTTCCATGTTATTTCTACCTCTGGCTTTAACATTTCTGTTAAAGAATTAAAGCTCAGAAATGCATCTCTTCCGTATTCCTTACCTATCAGGCTTTTAAAACTGAGCCATACGACTCAAGCTCTCCACACATTTCCTTTGGCATTTGACCCCTACACTTTCAGCCTGCTTATCAGCTGGATCAGAAATCCACAAAAGAAAGTTCTATAGCTGGTTTTTTAAAAAGTATAATATTGTATGGGGTCATTTGTTAAATCAGCTTTTGAAATCTGTCAGTGCCGGCTGGCCCTTGGAAAGGTAGCATGAAAGATTTCCGGCTGAAATATTAACAGTTTATTTTTCTTGGTAATCATTAACCATCCCCTGGAATCATTGTAAAAACAATTTTACTGTGCTTATTTCCTATAAAGCAGAAAATATTAATGTCCCAGTTTTGTGGGTGGTGGTGGTGGGGAGAAGAGGGAATAACCTGAACATGAATGAAATTATGAATTTATGAATGAAGGAAGGAAATTCATTTTGGTCATAAATCAATATGGTAATCTGAAGATAAACTTTACAAATTCATGCTTCTTAAATCTTTGTCTCGGTTATAGCAGTGTTGACTCACTCTTCATCACTGATTAACTATAGAAAAACTTAGTTGAAAGTATTTAATACCCCCCCCAAAAAAAACTACAATTGCGATTAGATAGGGCCAGCAGATTAAAGGTATAATTTGCCCATTTGCTTCTGGTATCCCATCTCAAAAGGAAATGAACATTTAAACTTTTTAATAATTAAAGATTGCCCTTCTTAACTGTGATAAATAGCTTTTGTTCATGAGATTATATTGTATTTTCTTTGATTTTTTTTTTAAAGCATCACTCTTGGAGTTTGGTTCATGCCTCTCTAATTTATGAGACTGGCAAAAACAGCAGAGCATTGCATTAATGCTGAATGTTGACAGTTCTATTAACCAGACACTCAAGGAAAGTCCAAAACTTCAGGCAGCTGAGTTGTTCCAGATCAAAAAAAAAATGTCTGCAACAGTTTTCCAGTTCTACCATATGCTGGTCTTTTGTAATGCTAATGGCTCCTAACAACTCATTCAGGTCCAAATCACACACAAAAACTTTGCAAGGCAACTAGGATAGCTCACAGGAAATATGCTGTTGCTGGAAGAATTATACACATGCACACAGCTACTCTTGAGGGGACCTCAGAGGGAACAAGGAAGCCAGGGTGGATGGTGGCAGATTGCATGATCATCCATGACAACTCAAGCACTCTGGTATGTTGACCCTAATGGATCAGACTATATTGCACCCCAAGAACAGACAATCGATATCTGACTCATTTTGTGGTTCAAATCCTACAACATGGAACATTCTGCAACCTGGCCACCTTCTTTCCATTGAATACAGGGAGGTGGAGTGAAAGTGATTTATAGAATCAAAGGATCATAGACGCCATTTCTGCACCACGCTCTTATACTGCTATTATTCCCTTTTCAACCTCCTATGGAATCCTGGGGTCTGCAATTTAGGGAAGGGCATTTAGAATTTTCAGCCAGAGAGTTCTTGGGCCCCAGGAACTACAAACCCCAGAATTCCACAGGAGGTTGAAAGTGGAATAATAGCACTAGAGTAGTGCTGGGCAGAAATAGAATCATAGAATCATAGAGTTGGAAGAGACCCCAGGAGCCACCCAGTCGAACTCCCTGCTATGCAGGAACACTCATCAAAGTACTCCTGACAGATGGCCATCCAGTCTCTGCTTAAAAACCTCCAAAGAAGGAGACTCCACCACCCTCCCAGTGGATATATTCCACTGCTGGACAGCTCTGAGCCTCACGAAGTTCTTCCTGAGGTTTAAGTGGAATCTCTTTTCCTGCAGTTTGAATCCATTGCTCCTTCTCTTAGTTTCTAGAGCAGTGGAAGACAAGCCTGCTCCCTCCTTGACATGACATCCTTTTAAATATTTAAACATGGCTATCATGTCCCCTCTGAACCTTCTCTTCTGCAAGCTAGACTAAGCCACTCCTCATAGAGCACATGTGTCAAACACAAGGCCTGTGGGCTGAATCTGGCCTGCCAGGCCATTTCATATGGCTCTTGTACCTCTCCTGCAGCTGTGGCACTCCCCTGCTTGGCGACATCGATCCCCACATTGTGGGACCCTGGCTGCTGGTATTCCGAAAAGGAGCCCAGCAGCCAGCACTCGCAATCTACTTCTACTTCTGACTGCTTCTCTGTCCAAATCTTGCTGTCAGAGTGTTGCCGCAGGTTATCATGCCACATGTTTTCAATAAATTGTGCAATAGAGTAATATAATCATAGAATCATAGAGTTGGAAGAGACCCCAGGGGCCATCGAGTCCAACCTCCTGCTATGCAGGACACCCATCAAAGCAATCCCAACAGATGGCCATCCAGCCTCTGCTTGAAAACCCCTGAAGAAGGAGGAGACACCACCACACTCTGAGGCAACAGATTCCACTGCCGGACAGCTCTGACCGTCAGGAAGTTCTTCCTGAGGTTCAAGTGGAATCTCCTTTCCTGCAGCTTGAATCCATTGCTCCTTGTCCTAGTTTCTGGAGCAGTAGAGAACAAGCCTGCTCCCTCCTCAACATGACATCCCTTCAAATATTTAAACATGGCTATCATGTCCCCTCTTAACGTTCTGTTCTGTGAATAGTTGTACACTTGAATATCTGCTTGCCATTATTTTTCCTAGACTTCTAGTTTCAGAGCTCGTTATTACTAAAACCAGTAATAATTGAATGCAGAGCCAATTATTTAACATGATAAAGGAGTAGATACATTTATATAGTCTTACAGATACAGCTGGCTCTTTGAGAGCAACCATAAAGCTGATGCAGCCCAAGATGAAATTGAGTTTGACACCCCTTGTCATAGGGCATGGCTTCCAGTCTTTCCACCATTTTGGTCACCCTCCTCTGGAGATGTTCCAGCTTTTCAATATTCTTCTTGAAATGAGGTGCCCAGAACTGGACACAATTTTCCTAATGAGGTCTAACCAATACAGAATAGAGTGGTACCATCACCTCTCTCGATCTAGACACCATACCCCTATTGATGCAACCAAGAATCGAGTTGGCTTTTTTAGCTGTGGCATCATGCTGTTGACTCATAATCAGTTTCTAGTCTACTGAGATGCCTAGATCCCTTTCACATGTACTGTGGTCAAACCAGGTGTTACCCATCGTACACCTGTGTATTTCATTTCCTGGTGTCTGGCGCAGGAGAAAACAGGCTTGCTCCATCGTCCATGTGACATCCCTTCAAATATTTAAACATGGCTTTCATGTCTCCTCCTAACCTTCTCTTCTCCAGGCTAAACATGCCTAACCACCTAGGACACTCCTTACAGGGCTTCATGGTTTCCAGGCCTTCTACCATTTTGACTTTTTAACTACGTTCTTTATAAAAAAGTATTGTAAGCTGCTTTGAGTCCTTACCAGGAAAAAATCAGGGTATAAATAAAGAGAATAATAATGATGGGGGGGAATTTACAATGACATTAAAGTAGAATGGCATTCTGAAATACTTATGATAAAAAAGATGAGGAGGAGGAGATTATTGTTCCTCCTCTTGCCAAGAAAAACCGAGGACAAGGGCACCAAATCACTTTTAGAGACAGAGTATGAGGTCACAGTCTGAACGTTGAACTAGGATTCTGGGAGCCCAGAGCTGCTCCATGGAAACCCACAGGGCTAGCTTGGGGCGAGTCACACTCTCTCAGCCTCAGACGACAACCGCGAAAACCCCTTGGAAGAAATCTGGCCGGGAAAGAGGGTGAGCAGAAGTTGGCCTCAACCAGAAAACCCCCGAACCCTAAACAACACCACCCTAAACAGCCTGCCCTCTGGTGTTAACCTTTATATATGGCTTGGAAGGAATGCAAGGGTGGGGGGGCTGCCTGAGCTTCGGGTGGGGGGTAAAGGGACACTGGGGGGGGGTTGCAGAGGATGGTGGAGTGATCTCTTGGCAAACATATGCCTTTTCGGGTTCTTTTGTTGGCTTTGAATAGATCAAACAGGTGATTTGTCTCCTGGAAAGCAGCAAATCTTGCAAGGGTATTTTTTCCCCTCCCCTCCTTTCTCTCTCTCTCCCTCTGTTTTTTTGTTATGCTAATACGGGCTGACATCACCATTCACATCAAAGCCCGGAGGAGAATATATAAGCAGGTTGGAGAGGAAGGGAAAAGAGCCAGAAAGCAGTTTTACAGCTGCTGCGTTTAGACAAGGGAGAAGAGCTGGGCGCAAAGACAGCGCGCGGACGCACCGTCCCCCAGCCTCGCCTCGCCTCTCTTTCCTTGCTCATCATCCTCCTTGCTCTTCCTTCCCCTCACCCTCCTCCTTTTTAACCCCTTTTCCAACCCCAGCTAGCAGTGGGGGGTTTATTTTCCTCCCAGTTTAGCGGTTCCTTCCGTCCGACCTTCCTGCATTTTTGGAGAGGTGAAAAGAAAACTAATTTACGGTCAAAGGACAGATGTTTGCTTTGGAGGGGTCATCTGTAACCAGCCCACCAGCCCCTGCTCCAAAGATTTGAAGCTTCTTTGGAAGAAAGAAGATTTTTAAAAGACTGGTGTCGAAATCTCTTTTAAAAAGAAGAGTAGGAAGACGATTTGGACAGGGGAGCCGACGTCTGACCGCCGCAAGGTAAGATTTGGCTGATTTTCTTCCTCGCAAATAAAATATACCAGATGTGCGCTTTGGGGGAATAATCCGTGGTAGTTTCTGGCTGGGTGGTTTGAGACCACTCTTCTTCGTTGGGAAGTTTAAGGTTTGTGTGTTTGTAGGGTACGCTTGAGTTTTGTTTTCCTCCGAAAGTTGGGAAGGGGGATCTTTCAGAACCATCCCCCCCCGCCCAAGCCAAAAACTTGGGAGACTGCAGTTTCTTTCCTCCGCTCCACTCCTTCGTCGTGTACGTGTGTGGTCGATTTTCCCGACTTTGACAATAAAGGGGAGTGGAGAGGACCGGCAGAAATGTAACTGGGTGGGGGAATTAGCGTTAAGAGTTGCTTTTATCAAGCTTTCCCCGACTTGGGAAGGAGGGTGGCTGGAGAGAGTGAGAGACACACACCCCCTCGGTTGGCAAGGGCTTTGTGTCCGCGCTTAAGTGGAGAAAGGAACGGCAGACAAACCAAGGGGAAGGTGTCTTCTTCGGAAGCCATGGAGACTACTCGTTTCAGCTCTGACTGGCAGGCATAGCCTCAGGCAGGATTCTTCCCCAGCCCACCCAGGACTGAACCCGGAGCTTTCTGCCAAGAAACGTGGCAAGCTGTCTTTTACACGGTATAAACCCATTGGTCCATCCGGGCCAGTGTGGTCGACTCTGACCGGCAGCCACAGCTCCAAAGTTTCCACCAGAAGTTGCTGAAGACTGAACCCGGGACCTTCTGCGACGAAATATAGGAAGCAGTTCAGCCAGGGATCCGTCCGGGTCAGTGTTGTCGATTCTGACCGGCAGCCACCCCTCGCTAAGGTCTCGCACGGGGGATTGCTGGTCGCCTCGTTAGGAGAGGCGAAGAGTTGAACCCAAAACCTTGCGCGCGGAGACCTCGGAAACGATTTTAAAACGAGTCCAGCCGTCGGTTCATCCAGGCCAGCGTTGTCGACTCTGACTGGCAGCGCTAGGGCTTCCCCCGGCTTTCAAACAAGAGTCGTTCTTCGCTCTTCTTGAAAATCCCTAAGGGTTTTCTCGAATGATGGCTTTTGGGTTTCACCAGATCCAAGGCTGCTTAGCCTGTGAAAGATCCCTGCGTAGGAAGAGGGAGAGGATTTTAAAGAGGAAATAGAAAGTTGCGAACATAAAGTGAAAGGAACTGAAGCTGCAAAACGAAAAATAAAAGCACGTGTGAGTGTGTGTGAGAGCGAGCGTGCCCATTTCCGTACTAGACTGTTATAGTGCTATGATTCCACTTTCAACTCAAAGGCCCCCTCCCTAAACTGCAACCCCCAGGATTCCGCAGGATGTTGAAAGTGGAATCATAGCGCTGTAACAGTCTAGTGCGGAAATGGCCAGAGTCAGGTTGAGACTGCTGCAGACTCCTGAACGGGCTGGGAGTGGCGAGGGAAAGCAAAAGCTGAGAACTCCCCTTTGTGAGTGAATATTTTGGCCGGCGCCTAAGAGGAGGGGAAGGCGACGCGATGCGGTGACAGTGGCAGAGGCACCGTTGCCACCGGGCTGCCTGCGGGGAGAAAGTGATCTCGGGACGCCAGGAAATAAACGACCGCGACGCCTTGATCTTGGATCAACGCCGGGCTGAGGGCGAGAAAACGCGTCCTTCCTCCTGGTAACGCGCCCCGGCGGCGCTAGGCGCCCAGGACGTTGAAGGGTGAGGCCTCTTCCGCGCTACACTCTTATAGCGCGATGATTCCACTTTCAACATCCTCTGGAATCCTGGGGTTTGCAGTTTCGGGAGGGGCCGCCCGGCCCCTCCGAAACTGCAAACCCCAGGATTCCAGAGGATGTTGAAAGTGGAATCATCGCGCTATAAAAGTGTAGAGCGGAAAAGGCCTGAGTCTCCCCTTTGCAAGGATCCTAGCCTATTCCAAAGCGCTAAAACGCCGCCTTGTTGTAACGCGTTTGTAACGCTCAAACATATTTTTCTTTCCGCACTACACTGTTATAGCGCGATGATTCCACTTTCAACATCCTGTGGAATCCTGGGGCTTGCAGTTCAGGGAGGGACCTTTAGAATTGTCAGCCAGAGAGCTCTTTGCCCCTAGTGAACTACAAACCCCAGAATTCCCCAGGAGGTTGAAAGTGGAATAATAGCACAGTAACACTGTAGTGCAGAAAGTTCTGCTGCTTGCTCTAGGGAGCTGGGGTTCGGAGAAGGAATCTTTTGGATTGCTCTTTTTCTGAGTGCCCTGAGGTCTAGAAACCTGGGGACCTTTTTATGCATCATAATGTGAGTGCTATGATTCAACTAACTCCCTGAGCAACATCCTGTGGAGTCTTGGGATTTGTAGTTTTTTTTGGGGGGTGTACTAGAGCTCTCTGGCTGAGAATCCTAAATCCCAGGCATCCACAGAATGTTGCCCTGGTTGTTAAAAGTGGAAACATAGTGCTATAGCTGTGCAGTGGGAAAGGACTGTCGGGCACAAGATTGCTGACTGGGGAAGGCAATGTGGGAATCCGCACACTTCGGAGAAGGGAATGCGAGACCGCTGGTTGATATCTGTGATTTCTCTCTGAGGTGCTGAAAAGTTAATGCATCCAGTCCTGGGAGTTGTCTCTTATCTCCTGCTCTTGCACACTCAACCTTCTGTAAGATGATCATCTCACAGGAATTTTTAAAAACTCTAAAAGCAGAAGGAACAAGCAAAACTTCAAGAGTGCTTAAAAGGTTGAGGGATGAAACACTGGGATTTAAAACAAGAGGCTATTGCTCTTCTTGGGAAAGTTTTGGACTATAATAGCCACAACACTGAGCTATGTTGACTGGGGATTCTGGGAACTGTAGTCCAGAAAAGGATCTTTCCTAAATTTTGCGTTACAGCTAATTGAGTGGCATGCCAAACCTGAGTATTTCCATTCACAAGTAAGTCCTATTGTAATTGCTGGAGCAGGAGTGGGACAGGCAGCCCCCTGAGGATGTTGGACTGCATATCCCATCATGCCTCATCATTGCTGACACTGGCTGGGGCTCCTGAGAGTTGCAGTCTAACAGCATCTGGAGGGCTGTATGGTTCCCATCTCTGCACAGGAGCTTTCTATCAGCATACCTAAGGATAAACTCTAAGTAAGGTACTTATTGCAGGAATACGTCTCACATAAATTTGGGGAAGAAAGGTTCTGTATAGACCAGTGGGATAGAATTCTGAGCAATCTTTATTTTTGATCCTGGTGCAATTTGTTCATTTATGAGCAAGCCGTTTGCAACATTAATAAGGCCTCCAAAGAGAAAAATCATTAAGTAAGAAGACACCACCAGGGCGATCTAGTCCAGCATCCTTACTATAGAATCATAGAGCTGGAAGAGACCCCAAGGCCCATTGAGTCCAACCCCATTCTGCCATGCAGGTAGACACAATCAAAGCACTCCTGCCAGATGGGCATCCAACCTCTGTTTGGAAACCTCCAAAGAAGGAGACTCTACCATACTCCCAGGCAGCAACATGTCCCACTGCTCTTACCATCGGGAAGTTCTTCCTAATATTTAGATGGAATCTCTTTTCCTGGAGTTTGAAGCCATTGCTCCATGTCCTAGTTTCTGGAGCAGCAGAAAACAGGCTTGCACCATCTTCTGTGTGACATCTTTTCAAATATTTAAATGTAGCTATCATGTTGCATCTCAACTTTCTCTTCTCCAGGCTAAAGACCCCTGGCTCCCTAAGTCACTCCTCATAGGGCTTTGTGGTTTCCAGGCCTTTTACCATTTTGGTCGCCCTCCTCTGGAAACATTCCAGCTTGTCAATATCCTTCTTGAACTGTGGTCCCCAGAAGTGTGCAGAATACACAACTAAAGCACTTGTGAAAGATAGCCATCCCACTTGGCTAAAAATCTCCAGCGAAGGAGAGTTCCGTCCATTCCACTATAGAACAGCTCTCGTTTAGGCGACATCCTGCTTTATCAATACACATCCATAGATTAGGTTGTCAGTCTGGGTGATAAACCAAGGCACACACACACCTTGGTGTAAATTCCATTGAACTCAGTTGCACTTTCTTCGAAATAAATATGCTTAGGGTTGGTTTGCCAAGATGCCCTTGTTGCCATTGTTACTCCTATTCCCCTCATTATAAAAAACATACACAATGGCTTTCCTATATCTCTGTGATCAGAAGCTATAATAAATATGGCTCTAGAGTCAGCCTAGGTTTGAATACGTATTAACTTTGCTCTGGTTTTTAAAAGACCAGGAGCTAAAGAGCTTGTAACTACAAACGCACAGTTTGGGTAAGGTGGATTTCGCAGCTAACCGAAGCCAACTTATCATAGATAGCATACGATATATAATGTAAATTATAAAACAGAATGTTCAATTCTTATGTGATTGGAAATATAATTAGGAATAGAATGTGCTCTTTGTTTTATAATCCTGTCAACGCTGAATATTCTGTTTATAATTCACATTATGCACTATGTGCAACGTATACTGAATTGAGTTCTATCTGTGCTATATTCATTTTAGCATAAATAACATTTTGTTTTGTTTTTGAGTGACATGGCTTTTAGTTGGTGCACATATGTACTCTAATTCTTATTGAATTTTACTGATTAAAGAGATCTGGGCACAATTTTCGGTTAGACCAAGGTTGCGCTTGGAATATGTGGCTTTTTAAAAAAAGAATGGCAATGCATTAATTGTTTAAAAAACTTTTGCTAAGTTAACAAGACACAAGAAACTGTAAAAAGCAAACAACAAAAAACACTATTACAATCGCAAGAAATGTGTATATCACCTGTTGAAAGGTTTGGGAAAAGGAGACAGCAAAAGATTGATATTAATAAAATTCGTTGCGTCAGACCTAACCATGAGAATCCAGATGGCAATGAAAGTTTGCTGTGTTGTGATCTGCAAAATCGATAAAAGTCAACCAAACCCTCCAACGTTTCACAGAGGAAAACTGGGATATGTGGCACTGCACTGATTTGCTTTTGTGTGAATGTACTGGGAGAGGCAATTAATAGAGTGCAAAACGCTTTTGCGCTTTGAACTCGATTTGCAGAAATAAAATGAAGGCAAAGAGGGGAAGTGGATGGTGGAGAGAGAAACTAGGGCCATTTCCTCCCTAGACTGTTACAGTGCTATTATTCCACTTGCAACGTCCTATGGAATCCATGCGGCCCCTCCCAAAACTGCAAACCCCTGGATTCCATAGGATGTTGCAAGTGGAATAATAGCACTATAACAGTTTAGTGAGGAAATGGCCTAGGACATTATAAAAGCAGCTGAAAATGGGACAACAGAAGCTTAATCAGAACCATTGGAAGATATGTGAACCAAGTTTTCAGCAAATGGATCTGACCCTGATTGGCAACATAGCAAAAAGAATGTAAGAAAGTGTGAAGCTACTTGCAGACAAGTGTCAGAAAAAAAGAGTATGTTTCAACAGCGTAAGCTGATAGAACACACCCAGTAAAAAGAAAGTATAGTCAACCCTCCACACCTTTGCGGATTTGATTATTCATGGATTATTTGCTGTCACATCTGCTGCCTCCCTGTGCTGTTTTTAATGGGGACTGCAAGTCTCATGAGACTGAGAAACTGTGAATGAAGCTTGTGAGTCCCTGTTAAAAATGGTATGGGGCAGCAGAGGAGGTGGAAGTAAGCCCCACCTTCTGCCTTATGAAGGAACCCTGATGTCTCAAAGGAATCCATGGTGGGTTGGATATGGTAATCATACTTTTTTTGTGTGCTAAATATGATGTGAGAGGGCCTAGAGTTATTCACGTTTTTTCCACTTTCACGGGGGTCCTGTGCCCCTAACCCTAGTGAATGTAGAGGGATGACTGTATGACATATCTGAGGGTCTTTGGGTTAAAATGCTGCTTCCTTTCTCCCACTCCTCTAGAGATGTGATTTCATAAAGGAGCTACATTTTGAATTGAAATCACTGGCCAGAATTAGTAAGAGGGCTGGTGGTAGATTTTCCTGTCCATATGCTTATCTTGTTTTTGCAAAGGGAGGAGATGAACAGATCTCTCAAGCTCATAACAGCTATCAATAAATTCTTGTTCTGATGATCTACTGGTACTGCACAGGCAAAGCTTGCAGGCTCATGGTCAAAGCTACCCTTCTGGAACTCCAGGCAGCTTATAAAAACTTTTTCTGAGCGCAGAACTTTTCCCTAGGCTGAGTGCTAGAGTCCAGGGGAAGCTCTGGATGTTTGATTTTTGCAAGCTGTATAGCATATTTCCCGAAGCACACACTGCAGACCCTCTGACATTGTACAAAGGAAGATAGGAATACATGTGGCCAGTGATGTATTTAAGTCTTTTATCACAAGTCTCGAGTCAAGTCTCAAGTCCCTAAAGTCTCAAGTCAAGCCTCAAGTCCTTGAAGATACTTTCAAGTCAAGTTTCAAGTCTGGGAGCTGACTTTATACCCCAACCTATATTCCAGAATTTTTGGACAGAGTCAAATAAAGTCCGTTTTAACCATTTGAGCAGAGTTGGCCTTCCACATCTGTGATTTTGCCATTTGCAACTTTGGACATGGGGAATAGGATCCTTCTTACTTCCTATTTTGGAAGCTGGATGATTTTTCGGAAGTGGGGAATAGGACCCTTCTTACCTCCCCTTACTGAAGCTTCAAAAGCTTTAGAAGGAAGGATCCTTCCTCCTCAAGCCTGTTGCCTGACACATTTGCTGTTCCCTTGTGAGAAACACACCCTGCGCTGTGTGAGTGAGTCTCGCTGTCTGCTCTTAGGCAACCTTTTAGAAGTGCAGTGGGGACAGGCTGCTGAGCACACCTCAAGCAAAGCTTAAGTCCATTGCCTAATCCATTTGCTGTTCCCCTCTGAGAAATGCGCCCACACTTTGGTCTTGAGCCAGGTTGTCATGTGAGCATTAGGCAGAAAGGGATGGAAGTGTTGTTCAAAGTTGTAAATTTTCTGGATGAATGTGTTCTGTTACTGAACCAAGGGCAGCAAGTCAGTCACTAAAAATATACAGGTCTCCAGTCAAGTCAAGTCAGTGCATCATTTATGGCTGAGTCGCGTCGCTGAAGTGACTTAAGTCTACCTTGAGTCCGAGTCAGTCGACCCAAGTCTACATCACTGCAGTGGCCAAGCAACATCAGAATGTGGTTAAGTTGGCAAAAGTTATTACAAGCTTCCCCCACTTATCTGACAAGTTAGGGACCATCGCACTGTCGGAAAGTGGAAATGGCCAAAACGCAGAATCTGAGTACATTAGGGAATGTGAAGGGCTAGCTTGGGACTGACCGCTTGCGCATGCTGCTTGTAACATCTCTCAGTTGGCTTGGTGCCTTCCCCACCCCGTGAGCTCACTTTGCAAGCAGCGCATGTGTGGTACCACGTGTGGGTTTTCTTGCCTCCATAGGTAGGAAGAACTGATGCAAGCCTGCTGTTTTGATGCTTCCAATACAGGCAAGTTCTATTAATTTGACTAGAGGATTTTTTCTGTCCATAGGGAAGACTGGAGACCATGCATGCATATGGTCTGAAGCACACCTCCATACCTCACTCGAATCAATGGAACTTGCCCTTAATTTGGAAGCATCAAAAGAGCAAGTTACCAGATAACCGGGCATTGAAAGGCAGGTACTGAGAAAGGACACACAAACTAGGAGAGGCTGCAGCAGTTTGCTTCTGGCTGAGCCTTCTGGGAAGGGCAGGATTCTGCCCCCTCCTCTCCTTTCCCCCCATTGCATCAATTGAGTGAAGACTATATTTGCACTTTGAACTCAACTACAATTGTCCTCCCACATTTGTGGGTTTGACTTTTGCAGATTTGATTATTTGCAGTGCCCACTTGCCTTCCCCCGCATGCTCTCCTACCCATGGCTGCCAGTGCAATTGTGCTGACAGCAGGCAAGAGAGTGAAGGGGAGGGAAGATCTCCCCTCCCATGTTCTCCTGCTACCACTGCCCATGCGATCGCATGTGCCGGGGGGGCAGCAAGAGAGTGAAGAGGTGGGAAGACTCCCCCCCATGCTCTTTTGCCGCCACTGCCCACACGAGCACACATGCAGGGGGGCAGCGAGACAGTGAAAGGGGAAGATCTCCCTCCCCCCGCTTTCCTAGCTGCCCACGGTTATTTGTGGTTTTTTGAGTTTCATAGGGATTCTGTATCCTTAACCCCCACGAATGTCTAGGGCCTACTGTACTATTGAAACCAGCTGAAGATTTGAAAAAAAAAAAAGCAAGAGGAGGAAGAGAGAGAAACTGGGACATTTTCAAAACAGCTGAAAAAGCTGGATGATAGAGGATAAATTGGGAGTGTCCCTGCCAAACTGCTAGAGGGTATGAGCAGTCAGAGCTGTCCATCAAAACATCTCTTACCTTGGCACCAGCACTGCAGTTCAACAGAGCTGGGCCAAAGCTAACAAAATTAATTTCAACAGAGAGAAATGTAAGGTCCTGCACTTAGGCAGAAAAAAATGGATTGCACAAATATAAGATGGGGGACACGTGGCTGGATAACAGTACATGTGAAAGGGATCTATGAGTCTCGATAGATCACAAGCTGAACATGAGTCAGTAGTGTGATGCAGCAGCCAAGAAAGCCAACACGATTCTTGGTTGCATCAATAGGAGTATGGGGTCTAGATCGAGGGAGGTAATGGTACCACTCTATTCTGCATTGGTTAGACCTCACTTGGAGTACTGTGTCTGGTTCTGGGCACCTCATTTCAAGGAGGATATTGACAAGCTGGAGCGTGTCCAGAGGAGGGCGACCAAAATTGTGACGGGACCCTCACAGAAGTGGAGGGGCCACTGGAAGTGGAAGACAACGTAGGGAGGGGGAGAGAAACTGGAACATCTTGAAGGCAGCTGAAAAAGTGGGATGACAGAGAATTCCCTAGGGCTGTCCCTGCCAAATCAAGACAGGTGGAAGATAGGACTTTGGTCTGTGCAATGTTCAGTCTCTTACTTTCTGAGACGCTAGAAACTTGGGGACTGAAGGAAAATTTCGGGGGGGGGATTCTTATCAGCAGACAGTGCCCTCCTTTTGCTCCCTCTCTCCATGGTTACAGTCCCAGCTAAGTCCCTGCTGAACCCATCTCTGTAGAGGGCTCTTTCTATGAGTCAATGTAGATGCATTTTAGGACCAGCACAACAGTGTTAATGGAAACAGCATCTCTGTGCCTCTTTTTCTCTCTCTCCAACCTCATGGTCAATGATCAGAGAAGGAAGAGAACATAGGAATTTCCTCATCAGCAATCTTCTCTTTCCCACTGGGAGGAGTCTCCTTTAAATCCCTTGCCAGGCTGGATTCTGCTTTTCAGAGGATACTCTTTGTTATTACTCACAGAAGAATGAGCCAATTAAGAAGAAGTGTTTGGGCTCTTTCCTTCCCAAAACTTTTCTGCACTACAGCTTCTAGAATCACCCTGCCCACATAATCACTGCTGAGTTGGTTGGTGGATTCTGGGAGTTGCCCTCACAAATGCTAACTTCCCCCCAGTTTTGGCTGGGATCCAAATGGGGTCATTTTCTATACCCCTCCTTTCATTGAGTTGCATGGTTTATTTCAGATGGCTCATTCTCAAGAAGGCATGGGATTCATGCAGCCTTCCAGAGTTTCCTGGATTGCAACTCCCACCAGCCCTGGCCAGCACAGCTAATGGCAAGGAATGATGGGAGTTGTAGTCCAACAACATCTGGAGGGCAGCAGGATTCTCACACCTGCTCCAGTGGATGAATTGGGACTTTCTCACACTCAGATTTAGCATGTAACAATAATTCACAACCTAGGGTAGTTCCTTGATGGGGGCCGTATCATTTCAGATCAAGAGGCCCACGTAATTCAGCTTGCTTTGTAGGCTAATTTTTCACAAAATGTCCTTGCTAAACACCGAAAGGCATCTATGCAAGTCTAGCGCCGTTAACAGACAACAGATCTTGCTTCCCCAGTGGAAATTCCTAGAACGAAACCTCAGCAGGTGGGGGAAACATTGCATTATGTTTCAGCTAAAAGGTGTGACATATTTTTGCAAGCTCTTTGGGTCCTCAAAGTTAAACGGTGCAGCTTCAAGAAGAATTTCCGAGAGGCAAGGCGGAGGTGTGTGTGGCTAAATCTTTAAGCCATCAGCGTCTTGTTTACAAAGGTGAAGAGTCAGGTCGCAGGTCAAGCCAGAAACAAGTGGCTGGTTATCTCCTGCTATTCACAAGGTTGTGTTTGTCTTTGGCTGGTGGGTTTTTTTTCCCCTTGTGCATCTTGCGGAAGAAATGGCCTCCATCCACGTTGCACCTTAGTGAAAGTGTGAGTCTTTAAGATGCCACAAGATTCTTTGTTATTGGCATTCTTGGGCCTTTAGCTGGTTTTAGGAGCCGACTAGATAAATTCATACAGGAAAAGAGGGAACTGACCAGTGATGATTTATTCTGACTACAGAAAAACAGAATTATATTTGGGAGAGACCCCCCCCACCATTCCCAGCATCCTCTAATAAAATCTCCTACTGATGGAAACTCACAGAATATAGTCAGCCCTCCACATTTACTAGGGACCCCCACAAAAGTGGGAAAATAGTTAATATCAAAATGTGGGGAGGGGAGAAGGGGGCTGAGGCACAGTGGCCAGAGCAGGCATCCAGGGTCCAAACCAAGTCAGGAAAAGGAGAGGCAAATACAGTTGGCTCTCCACATTCGCAGGTTTGACTTTTATGGATTTGATTATTTGTGAGTTCCTCCAAACCCTGCCTCCCCATCTCTTCTCTAGGGGAACCTTCCCTCTTGGTGGATCTGATCAGGCTACGTAGCCCTTTAAAAACCTGCCTCTGGTCCTCTTCCTCCTCCTCCACCAGCTGCTGACTGGCTGGCTAAGGATGGCTCACAGCCCGACTTTTCAGCAGTCCAAATTCTCTCCTGATGCCCCCCACACACACTTTGACTTGTGCCCAGAAACAGACTGGCAACCAGTGGAGCTGCTGCAATAGGGGAGCTGTGTGTTCTGTATAGAATCCCCCTCATTCTTTCATTATTTGTAGTATGATTTCTCTGCGCTGGGGCAGGTTTTTGTGTCCTGCAATTCGTATTTCAATTCTGCAATCTGACAGCTTGAAACAAAAAAGGCCAACGGTAGCCTGTGTGGTTCAGAAGCTCAAATCCAGGGGAGAGATAACAAGTATATCAGAAATTGCCCATCTCAGGCAATGCAAAATGAATGCTGCTGGATTAAGGCTTGAAGGTTTGAAGTGGGCTTCTTTTCGGGCAAAGATTAAAGGCATTGATGTATACCAGCTGCAGGGTAGAAGTAGGAGGGAGGGGGACATAACTATCTCGACTTGCAATGATTAGGGTTTTAAAAGGAAAGAAAGAAAACTTAGAGAGGGAAAGTGGCAAAGGCACGGCTGTTCTTTCTAATGGCCATTTTCCAGGAATGGTGTTTTAAAGCCGGGATTCTTAGACCGGTGGGACCCTTTGACTGAAAACTTTAACGTGCGCAGCAGAGCCCAGCAAATATGTCACAGAGGAAAAGTTGCTCATCGAATCGTTTCCAAGTGTAACTTTCTCTTCAGAGGCAAGACCAAGGAACAGAGCAGGAGGTTATAGGGGAATTCTGTTGCCATCATCATATGTTGTAGCCAGAACTGGATTGTCTTCCTGATGGCGGAGAGGTGGGGGATGCTGTCAGTTTGGGGAAGAACAGAGTCTGGTCTTAATTTGAGAGACTTATGAGCAGATCCTAACTCAAGTTTGCTCAGCAAGAAAATCCAACCCCACCTTCCAGAATTTAGTGAGATAAAACCAATGCAAAATTGGAAATTGCTATTGCATTCCTTTGTGTGTTTATGTAAAAGTTGACCCTGGCCATTTCCACACTAGACTGTTATAGTGCTATTATTCCACTTTCAACATCCTGTGGAATCCTGTTTGCAGTTTAGGGGGGGCCTTTGAGTTCATCTAAAAGTCTTTGAGGCCCCTCCCTAAACTGCAAACCCCAGGATTCCATAGGGTGTTGAAAGTGGAATAATAGTGCTATAACAGTCTGGTGCAGAAATGGCCTTGGTCTAGGACTCTGCAAGACGGGTGTTCAGCCATGGTAGAAGATTAAATTATGCTGCCCTTGCCAAATAGGGACAGTTGAAGAGTGTGTGTTTCCCCCAGAGGGAAACGGGTGGGTCCCAGCACCTCCTGGTTGCTTGATCTTTTTAGCATGTTATGTATCACACCCCATTCCCATTTCACGCAGCCAATAAAAGGAAGAAATACATTGCCAAATGCAGAGGAGCAAGAAGACACTGGCCTACATTGAAACTGCCTTCAGAATTGCCTGCCCACTAAATCCACTCCATGAATTTCAAAGGGTTTTCTTTGCTGAGGAATCCTCAGATGTGGTTTGGCCAGTTCCTTCCTCTGAAATATAGCCTACAGCTCCAGGTATTCATTGGTGGTCTCCCCTCCAAGTACTTACCAGGGATGGCCCTGCTTAGCTTCCTAGACCAGATGGAATCTACCATCTTTAGACTATTTAGGCTCGTTCAGAAAATCTTCACTGTTTTTGTCCTTGAATGAAGGAACTAATACTTTCAGAAATTTTACGCCATTTCCGCTCTAGACTGTTACAGTGCTATTATTCCACTTTCAGCATCCTATGGAATCCTGGGGTTTACAGTTTAGGGAGGGGCCTTTAGAATTCTCAGCCAGAGAGCTCTTTGGCCTCAGGAAACTACAAACCCCAGAATTCCACAGGATGTTGGAAGTGGAATAATAACACTATAAAAGTGTAGTGCGGAAATGGCCATATTGTCAGGACGCATAGCTCCTGTCATAAGTGGATCTGCTGGAAGTGTATTGAAATAATGTATGCCAGTCAGTGGTAGGGGCTTTGTTAGTTAGAGTGCTACAAAGTATGGAGTATTAATTATTGGTTGCAACAATATATCTGTTTGAAGCTTGCTTGTGTATTCCAGTGTATCAGATGGTTAATTGTTTTACGGCTCATTTGCTACAATGTATCTGGTGAGGAGGGAGAAGATCAGAGCAGGCAAAAACAAAAGCATCAAGAGGTGTTTTGGGAACTCAAAGTGTCTAAAGACAAGGGACAGGAAAGATGTACTTGTCCCAAGGATGAAAGAAGGGTAAACAACTGCAAGTCTGGGAAATGTCTAAAGATGTGAGGTGATGTTAACTTTATGATCCCTTCCAAACACAGCTTTATACACCTAAAATTTGTATGTGCAGGTGTAAAACCTGTGAAGCCCATGTCTGCTTTTGTCTCAGCAACTTCAGAATCTATGATTCTATGATTTTGTAAGTGTGCTGTGTTGCTTGCTTTCCTACAATTAAACACAGCTGTCTATCTCAGAGTAAAGTTTGTGGATTGGAAATTATCCAGGGCCACGACACATACGGTTGAATTAAAAGTGTTCTTGTCTTGCTTTCATATCCTAGAATATCACAACTTTTCCACCAAAAACAGCATTGAAGTTCTGGGTGGGCAGAAGCAACACATATTATCCCTCCTCCAGTATTTGATAATATCTCTGTAAGGGGCAGAAAGCTAGATGTAACCAAAATAGGAAAGTTGAGGTTCTGAGGAGTACATGAATTGGCAGCAAAATTAAAGGGGCACCTTTGATGACACACTAAAGCATACACCCAGTTAAAAAATCTTGAGGATTTTTTTTGCAAGATTGGAAATCTTTTATGGACCTTCTGAGCAATAAAAAAGCTTACAATGCAATAATTTGTGGCTATGGTTACTGGTCATTCTAGTAGGAGTACTTGTGCCATTTCTGCACTACACTATTCCAGTGCTATTATTCCACTTTCAATATCCTGTGGAATCCTGGGGTTTGCAGTTTCCTGAGACCAAAGAGCTCTCTGGCTGAGAATTCTAAAGGCCCCTCCCTAACTCCAAACCCCAGGATTCCAGAGGATGTTGAAAGCAGAATAATAGCGCTGTAGCAGTCTAGTGTGGAAAGGCCCGTAGCTGGATCTGTAGCAATAGAATAACATTTTTTAAAACTTTTTTTTCTTTCATTCGAGTTTGATTTGGGAAGGGTTCAGAGAGCACTTTTGTTTTTTTAGTAAGTTAGTGTCTAGTGTTTTACTTAGTTAATGGTCAGTTAGTTATTAGTTGGTTAGTGGTCAGTGCATTAGTTTAAGCTGTTAGTATTGTGTTCTAGGTTTTTCTTTTCTCTGCCTGCTTTTTCTTGTTTTTTCCCCTGAATATATTTCTTTTTGATTGTAAATAAAATTGGTTGCTTTAAAACTAATAAATAAATCAATGTTTAGAAAAATGTAGGCACTCAATTGCACAACGTTTCCATTTGCGTATGCAAATTTACATAATCCCAGTGGAGGATTTCAGGTTTATGTATGCTGCTCTGGACGTGCTGAAGGAAAGGCAAGGTGCTGCTGCTGACAATTGTATTATCATTTCATCCTCAACTGCCCTGCTCAGGTCTTGCAGATTCAAGGACCTGTTTTCCTTGACTGAGTCTACCCATCTGGAATGTGGTCTTCCTTTTTCCCTACTGCCTTCTATCTTACCAAGCGTTATTGCATTTTCTAGTAAGTCATGTCTTATCATGATATCGCCAAAGTCATCCTGGCTTCTAGGGAGAGTTCAGGCTTGATTTGCTCCAGGACCCAGGCCATTTCCACACTAGACTGTTATAGTGCTTTTATTCCACTTTCAACATCCTTTGGAATCCTGGGGTTTGCCGTTTAGGGAGGGGCCTCTCCCTAAACTGCAAACCCCAGGGTTCCATAGGATGTTGAAAGAGGAATAATAGCACTATAACAGGTTAGTGCGGACATGGCCTCATTCATTTATTTTTTGTTAACAATCCAGGGTATCTGTAGAACTCTCCTCCAGCACCACATTTTGACTGAGCTGATTTTCTTCTTGTCAGCTTTCACCTTAAGACAACCAACTTGAAAGCACGTAACAACAATGAAGTAGGAGTAATAATAAGAAATATGTTCGTAAGGCTCAAGGAGAATCTGGCATTCCCCTTTCTTCCTGCCCCAATCCGACAATTCTGCTCCGTGGTTCTCCGGAGATGCTCCACATTCTTTGGGTTGCCTGTTTAATTCCAGTTTGATTTGCTCCTTGCCATCCAGGTGTCTGAGTGCAGCAGGGAAGAGAGAGATACTGAGCTAATGAAGTGTGAGGGAGACGGGAAGGCGGAGGAGGCGATGGGGGTCCCTTGCACCAAACGCAGGCAAGCAGCCCCCAGCACCTGCACAAAGAGAGGGCACCTCTGCGTGCTGACATGTGCTCCAGCCTTTCGTCCCTTCCTTAGCAGGGGCTCTTTTCCTGCAGTCCACTTTTAATATATTTGCAAATGAGCAAGGATCAAGATGAAAACCTCCAGGGAGACTGAGAATGGATGGCCGTACCATTCCTCTCCTTCCGTCTCAATCAAATATATATATATATATATATATATTTTAAAAAAGTGGGGATTGTATGTGTGTGGAAGGAGCGGGGAGGATAAAGCTAGGATAAAGCATGAACTCTCACCAGATGCAGTTAACCAAAAGCATGTGAGAGGGCTTCAACATGTTGTTGTAATGGGAGCCATACGGCTTGTCTGGATTTTTTGACTGTAAAGATTCTATCAAGAACAGAAGGACAGAGTGAGGAGGGAGACAAGCTGAATTCTGTACATGATTCATAAAAACTCTCCTTTGCCATCGGCAAGACTCGATTCTTCTGTTTGGATGAGTGAGGCGTGCTGGAGTGTTCACTTGGTTTTCTTTTCTTGTTATCTCATTCTCCATTGTAGGTTGACTTCTGGTGGCTCGCTCGTTTTGCAAAAAAACCCAGAGGAATTCGCTCTCCACCTCCAGCATAATCACCACCAAGAAAGAGAGAGGGGAGGCAGAAGATGGCAATGAGGCGACAGTGTTTGGTGGCCTTTTTCCTGGCTTTTGTTTTGCAGAATGGGACCTGCAACGGAATCAAGTGGCTGTGAGTTGTTTCTCTTTCTATGCTTTTAAAGAAAAGTACCCAAGCATTGCAGAGGTATATGCTGGTTGTTGGAGAATCGAACATGCCTTTTTTGCCACGTCCTCAGAGCAAATTATCCATGTGCATGCTTCAGGGCTGGGTTGCAGGGCACAAAAAGATCCAATCATTTTTAGGTTTAAGGTCAGACTTAAAATCTAACTGCAAATGTCCTTGTTGTGCATGAATTTGTGTATCAAGTAGGGTACAGGAGGGCCTTATTTTAGGCCATTCCGCACTACCCTCTTATAGCACAATTGTTCCACTTTCAACATCCTATGGAATCCTGGAGTTTGCAGTTTAGAGAGGGGCCAGCTGGCCCCTTCCTAAACTGCAAACCCAAGGATTCCATAGGATATTGAAAGTGGAATAATCACGCTATGAGAGTGTAGTGCGGAAATGGCCTTAGTGTAGAAGGATGAGCATTCAGTTGTGTACAAACTCCCTTCTTAAGCTTCAGTTAAAGGTGGGGACAACTCTCTATAGATACAATCAAACCTCCACATTTGTGAGTTTGACTTTCATGGATTTGATTGTTTGTGAGTTTCTCCAACACCTGTCCCCCAACCTCAAGTGCTTCTTTTCTGGGGGAAACCTTCCCTGTCTATGATTCTGATCAGGCTGTGCAGTCCTTTAAAAAACCCACTTCTGCCCTTCTCCTTCTCAGCAGCTCCCTGGCAAGCTAAGGATGGCTCACAGCCTGATTTTTCAACACTACAAACCCTTTCCCAGTGCCTCCCCCACACCCAAGGAAGGAGATGAGTGAAAGAAAGGAAAGATAGGGCCACCATGCCAACCCACCCCCTTTCCCTCTCCTTTCCCTGACCAGGTTTGGATCCTGGGTGCCCATTCTCCCTACCATGCCTTGGCCCCTTTCACACACACACACACACACACACACACACACACACACACACTTTGATATTTTTCCACTTTTGTGTGGAGGAGCTGTACCTCTAACCCTAGCGGATGTGGAGGGCCAACTGTGCCCATCGACCCTAGGAACAGAACCAACAGTGAAGAATCACAGGCGTTCCAGTCCAACAACATCTGAAAGGCTCCAGATTTTCCATCCCTAGCCAATGGCAAGGAATGATGGAGAGTAGCACAACCTCTTGCCAACTTTAAGCCCTGCTTTAATTTCAAAAAACACGTTTCTAGTCCTCAAGGCTGCAGGTAATAAGCTTGGAAAGCACTGATGGAGCCTGCCACGAAATCAAATGAGAGGAAAGGCTGAATAGGATATTGTGAAGCTGGGCCTTCTACGGTGCCGTTCAGACAGAAGAAGTGGCAGCCCATGAATGTGGAGCCTTCTCAAGAAGTCAAGGCAGACAAATCAGACGGCTTGGGTTGCAAAACCTCCCACTGGTTTTTTGGATGCTAAAACAGCAACGCTCGCCAAAAGGAAAAAGGAGGAGAAAGATCACCCAACTGCATCCCGGCTCCAGTCGCTCAGATGATTCTTGTGCAAACCAAACCTTCAAACAGCAGCCCATGTGCTTTTGTCATCTGCAGGCTGCCTGTTTAAACACTCTGTCTGTTTGGGTACCATTCTAAGGCCACGCAAGTTTGCTCTGAACAACCACCTCTTGTAACAGCTGCCTGCCAGGCCGCCTGCTCTCTCGCTCTTCAGGATATCGTATCAAACAGACGCACGGCAGATGCTGTTTCTCAGATCAGCACAGCAAGGGGCATAACTTGACTCCTTGGGTTCCTTCCCAGGACCTGTTTATTTAACATTCCAGGGCAGCTGTGGTGTCGTGGCACATTTCTGAAGTGGACAGATGCTCCTTGTGACAGTCCCCACAACCACATCCCCAGGAAGAGTTTGAAAACAAAGAAACCGCAGCAGCAGGCGGCAGGGGTGGTACATCTCAGTAAATCATTACCAGGAGTGTTCACCTTCAACTAGGAGTGGGGCTTTTGTAAAGCTAATGGGTCTTAATTGTTCAGTGAACACCAAGCCATGGTGAACACGGCCTGGGTAATAACAGGGATAGCTCCTTGCTTGGAAAATTTATTTTCTTCCCAGCTCCTGTAAGGACTGTAGCTAAAACAGAAAAGCATGAGATCGTGATTTTAAATGATGTCAGCGTTCCTGCTGATCAAAAAAATCACAGCATTTTGACCCAGTGAGCCCTAGGTTCCCTACATCTCTTCAGGACATCATTCTGTAAATAGGCAAAAAGCAACAAGAATTATCTTTAGAAATCGTATAACCAGTGCCGATTAGCAGTCCAGCTGCAGCATTTTGGAGCTGCTGAAGTTTCTGAGCAGTTTCCGAAGGAAGCCCCATGTAGAGTGTATTACAGTAGCAAGGCTTGATTTTTTTTTTTTTTTTGGTATGGAAAAAAGGATGGAAAATGGAAAATGTTCCATCTACTGTATACTTGCATGTCAAGTTGATACAGGGACACACGTAAAGCCAGGTTTTAAGAAGAGAAATATCTGGTAACCTAGGCTTAAAACAAGTGTGTTGAAATACCTTTGGTGCTTCAAATAATCCCCTTCCCCAAATCCATCCCCTGCTGGTTTCTGTTCAGTGTGCCTTTGACTTGTTCTTTGGTTTGGTTCTCCTCCCTTTAGTTTGTGTTTAACTTTAAGTCTGTCATGGAGATTAAGGGCTTAAACGTTAAGCACGTGCTCTTAGAGCTTGGAGTCTGGAATAAAAGGCCGAGCGAGTGGATGTGAAGCATGGACAAAGTGTCGAAGCAATGAGTTGTAACCAATGCAGTTCGTCTTAGAATCATGAAGTTAAAATGCCAGATGTCATCTAGACTGACCCCCTGGCAATGTAGGAATCCACAGTACCTGCACTTGTGCTGTAACCCGTTCCTTTTGGAGATCCCAGGTACAGCACAGTTACGTTTGATATGCAAAATATCAAGTTTGGAGTTCCTTGAACAAGCAATGGGCTGGGATCCTGTTTACTTATGCAGAGGAAAAGGAGGGCGATGGATGCCAGCTGCGCGATGGTAGGAATGGAGCTCTTCCTAATGCAAACCCCTGGCCAAGTGGACATGCTCCAGTGGAGGGGGGGCAGTGACCTTGTGCTGGGGTGCTCCCTGGGTGCTATTGGTGAAGCCATGTGTGAAGGAAAAGGGGGATTTATTCTCCATGCTGACTCCTGCCCTCCAGTAAGGGATGGGAACTCCCCCTTGCTCTTGGAAATTTTGCTGCCACCACCTACTGATTTTAATTCCCTTTCTCGTGACTCAGGAGGAAGCCCCTGGGGAACAGGGTCTCTATGCGTAGAGCCCCCTTCCTCCCTCACCCTCTGTGGAAGAGAGGAATTCCATCTCTGGGCATAACCGGTAAAGGCACGTGGACAAAGAGAGAGAAAGGATATCTTTAAGGAAAGAAACAGGCAATAAGTGATAAAAAGATATACTTCCTCCAGGCATTACTTAGTAGTTACCAAGTTACAGACAAGCCTAAGCCATTTCAGCCAAAATTTTGAAAGAACCACCTTCCGTAACACGACTAGCTAAGAACATTCCTATCTACTCACATTGTTATCCAGATGCTGGGGCGGTGTCGGGGGAGAGAGACCCAAGAGGCTGGGCCTACTACTGTCTGTCTGTCTGTCTCTGGCCATTTCCGCACTAGCCTGTTATAGCGCAATGATTCCACTTTCAACATCCTCTGGAATCCTGGGGTTTGCAGTTTCGGGAGAGAACTGCAGTAGTATCGGTGTGCAAGGTGCTCCTTTTCAGGGTGCCAGCTAGCCATTGTTGTTGTGGTTCTGGTAGTGGTTGTGTGCCTTCAATCCACTTCTGACTTATGGTGACCCCAAGGCAAACTTATTACAGTGCTTTCTTGGCCGAATTTGTTCAGAGGGTGTTTGCCTTTGCCTTCCTTTGAGGCTGAGAGGGTGTGACTCACCCAAGGTTTCCCTGGCCAAGCAGGGATACCAACCCTGGTCTCTCCGTGTCCTAGCCCAATGCTCAAACCACTGCACGATGCTGCCAGCCAGCCAGCCAGCCTGCTCTTTTGAGATACTCCATGCCATTCCCATCTCTTGTCAGCAAAGTGTTATAGCCTCTTCTTCCTTATTGGTAACTTTTGCCATTTTTAGCAGACTCTTAACGGTGTGTGGCTGCACCTGTTTCTTCTGTGGAATATTAGAAGGTCTCGGTAAACTAGAGGCTTTTAAATTCAAGGTGGATGCCTGCTTCTTAGGAGTTATTAAACTGTGGATTCTTGCAATGGCAGAACTTTGATTAGATGGCCCATGGGAGAACTTCCAACTCTATGATTCTAGAAATGCACATAATTTTTCTTTTTTTAAATTTTTTTTAATTAAGATTATTTTTTTAAAAAATACACTAAGAGTTGTTGTGTGCCTTCAACTCATTTCTGACTTATAGCAACCCTAAGGTGATGCCATCATGGGGTTTTCTGAGGCTGAGAGTGTGTGATGTGCCTAAGGTCACTTGGTACAGAGATTAAAAAAAGAGGAAAGATAAAAAAAAACTATGGTATGATAAAATAAACATTAAAAGTGTCGAAAAAAATAAAGGGAAAGGAAAGAGAAAGAAGAGGAAAAGGTGACTTTTAGTTTTCCTTTTAGTGGACATATGTGCATATATTTATTTGTACCTCCCTCATTCTATTCATCAAAACCAATTCATACTTCTCCACAATTACTACATATTCCCTTCTTTCAATAAATTATCAAAACCCAAAGTTACCAAGTTCTATTTTTTCCACAAAAAGTCTATAAGGGGCTTCCAGTGTTCACGAAATGTCGCTAATGGTCTTTCTCTATTTAAACCACACAATACACATAGGTGTTTTTTTTTTCCTGAGCAAAAACAGGCTTTCTGCACCGTGGTTGTTGGTTAGTCCCATGTACAGTTGTTTTCGTGTGTCTTCAAGTCATTTTCCAACTTACATCAACCCTAAGGCAAGCCTATCACACTTTCCTCAACTTCAGTAGTGCTGTGTCTGATGGCTAATCAACATGTAGGCAAATCCAATTGATTCAGTATCTTTAGCTGGGATTCACAATAGGATTTAGGCCAGAGTTTTGACAGCAAAACTCAATGCTTTGCAAGGGATACCCCCAACCAAAAAACAAAAAAGCTGAGCAGAAAAACCATGTGTATCTCTGCACAAACACATTGTCCCAAAAGACATCCTGATCAACATTAGCATCTCCTGGCTGTTCTTCTTTATTCCTCAGGGTCATAGGACTGGTCTCCATTTGGGGTCAAGAAGGGGAAAATTAACAAATATTTTATTAAGACAGGTTTCTATTATAAGGGGTTATGGAATGGTTTTAAAGAGGACCACTAGGGGGAGCCCTCTGCAACACCGCGCCATTGCAGGCGCACCAGAAGCTTTTCCCATTAGCTGATATGGCCCCGTGAATGGTTTTTAAAAACAGGGGTGGTGAAAAACATATCTCTCCCACTGCTCCACTTCTGTCATAGGCAGAGCATTTTGAAGAGCATCAGTTGTATTTTCTGGGCATTTCAACAGAATTATTTCTTTTCAAGGGAGGGGTGGGGAACTGTGGTGGGCCACATTTCTGCACCAGGTCTTGGTGGGGCGGGATGAAGGTGGTGACGTGGATGCCCAAAAAAGCACAAGAGGGAAAAAAAATCAGAGAACTCATGGTTTGGATAAATAGATGCTTTTTTGATATTAAAGAGAGAAATGTAAGGTCCTGCACTTAGGTAGAAAAAATGGGATACAGAAATATAGGATGGGGGACACGTGGCTGGATAGCAGTACGTGTGAAAGGGATCTAGGAGTCTTCATAGACCACAAGCTGAACATGAGTCAGCAGTGTGATGCGGCAGCCAAGGAAGCCAATGCAATTCTCGGCTGCATCAACAGGAGTATGGTGTCTAGATCGAAGAAGGTGCTGGTACCACTCTACCCTGCTTTAGTTAGACCTCATTGTGAATACTGTGTCCAGTTCTGGGCACCCCAATTCAAGAAGAACACGGTCAAGCCGGAGCAAGTCCAGAGGAGGGCGACCAAAATGGTGAGGGGCCTGGAAGCCATGCCCTATGAGGACAGACTTAGAGAGCTGGGGATGTTTAGTCTGTAGAAGAGAAGGTTAAGAGGGGACATGATAGCCATGTTTAGATATTTGAGGGGATGCCATGTAGAGGAGGGAGTGGGCTTGTTTTCTGCCGCTCCAGAGCCCAGGACAAGGAGCAATGGATTCAAGCTGCAGGAGAGGAGATTCCACCTGAACCTCAGGAAGAACTTTTTGATGGTCAGGGCTGTCCGGCAGTGGAACATGCTGCCTCGGAGTGTGGTGGAGTCTCCTCCTTCTTTGGAGGTTTTTAAGCAGAGGCTGGATGGCCATCTGTCGGGAGTGCTTTGAGGGTGTGCCTGCATGGCAGGGGGTTGGACTGAATGGCCCCTGTGGTCTCTTCCAACTCTACATTTCTATGATTTCTGTTATTTCTGTGATTAAACAATATAGGGAGAGTCTTGTTGTTGTAAGGTTATGGTTATGACCTTATGGTTTATTGGGTTGTTGTGTGGCCCTAAGTCTTTCTCCAGTCATGACAGCCTGAAAGCAAAACTATTCTGAGGTTTTCTGAGGCTGAGAGTGTGTGACATGCCCAAGATCAGCCAGGGGGCTTCCATGGCTGAGCAGGGAACTGAACCCTGCTTTCCAGGGTCCTAGTCCAACACTCACACCATTCACAAAAATATTTTTGTTCTGCCTTCAAGTCACTTCTGACTTATGATGACCATAAGGTGAACCTATCATGGGTTTTTCTGGGGCTGAGAGTGTGTGATGCACCCAAGAGCAGCCATGGCTGAGTGGGGAACTGAATCCTGATCTCCAGGGTCAGAGTCCAAAGTTCAAACCACTATATCACATTGGCTTTATCAATATACCAAGGTGGTATACAACATTTTAAAAGGACAATGTAATTTAAAAAAAAAACACCTCTTAATATAAAAGTTAAAACACAATTAAACTAAATGTCTGTTTTAAAAAGCACTAGTTAAAAACAAATTAAAAAGGGCATTAAAAGACCCTTAAAACATAATAAACATAGGGCTTTTGTACCTACACTGTTATAGCGCTATTATTCCACTTTCAACATCGTATGGAACCGTGGGATTTACAGTTTAGGGAGGGGCATTTGGAATTCTCAGCCAGAGAGCTCTTTGGCCTCAGGAAACTACAAAGCCCAGAGTTCCACAGGAGGTTGGAAGTAGAATAATAGCACTATAACAGTGTAGGGTGGAAATGGCTCTTAGAGACGTAGAGATCCCCTCCGGGGATGTCATTAAGCATTATGGGTTACGTACCAACCACAGTTGCTCACCTGCTTGGGGAGATGGAATAAGAACATTTTAATCTTGTCTAAGTTCTTCTATCCAGAAGGAAGACTCAG
This sequence comes from Iguana delicatissima, assembly GCA_948472985.1. Taxonomy (NCBI): domain Eukaryota; kingdom Metazoa; phylum Chordata; class Lepidosauria; order Squamata; family Iguanidae; genus Iguana; species Iguana delicatissima. The sequence goes on along the minus strand of CAOKZL010000696.1, from coordinate 226,858 downwards.
AGCAGAGCAGAGGGTGAGCCCTGGTAGCACTGCAACTGAAAAGGAAATTAAGTAAATATATAAACACCCTCCATGCCAAACACACAAAAGAGACTCTTTGGAAGTCGCAGCAACAAATCAATTCATCCTTGCAAATTGTAGCCAAATTGTACTAGCTGCCCTGGAGATCCGCGCACTGCCCTTTCCTCTTGGTCAGGGCTAAAACTGGAGAATTTGTACCCTTGTCTCCTGGCTGGAGATGGGCCACTTAGACTGAAGACTCCAGGCCAGGCCCTGAGATCTGGCAACCGTATCTGGCAACCCAAGAAGCCGTTTTGTATTTGCAAGGCCTGGGGGCTGACCCCACTGAACAAAAGCTGACAAACCAAGGGGGTACTGGCCAGACTGAGCAGTGACGGAGCCAAACTCTCCCAGCTGGCCTGGACTTCAAGGAGGACTTTTCTCCCTTTGACTTCAACAAAGCCCTGCCTGCAGATACCCAGATTTGGCTCTGTGTTCATAGGCATCAGTTCGTATTTTACATTCGACTTGTTTAGCCTTCAGCCTCCAAATTGTCGCACCCCAGGATAGCTCTGTTGCCTCCGGTGGGCCTACTCTGGAGTAAAAGGGGTGGGATGCTTACAGCGTTGGCTCTCTGAACTGAGACAGCAGCCCGGCTGTATACATTCCTTTGGCGAGTTCACAAGAAGGAGGCATGCGGCAGGGTTCCTTTCTTTTGTGTCCAGCAGACAAACATTGCTGCTGTTTAAAACAGGCTGGCTGCCCCTTCCAACATTTTCCTGTAAACTACATTGCATGCCAAGGACAGAGCGATCAGGGAGGTACGCTGTGTTTACTTATACCTCGTTCGCACATTTCGGTTTGGGTTGTATATCTCACGCCCTTTGGCTTCTCCAAAAGCGGTGCCCCTCAGGAGAGATGGCTGTTGATTTTCCCGACAATGGTTACCCTTGGAAAGCTGAGTCGGCAAGACAAAAGCCACAGTCTGACACAAAGCTGCGAGTGTTTTGCGCCAGGCGATGCGACGGGCGGCCTCCTCTTGAGCTGCCAACTCTGTGTTGGGAGGGATTGAATGTGCCAGTCACATCCAAGAAGCACAGAAGCAACAGAACTGGGGATTAAAGGCAAGGGAACAAGGACAGAACGGCGACTCACACAGAGACAGAGTGGGAAACCTCTTCCCCAAGTGATTCTTTTGTACTAGCAGGCACCTTCTATGATTAAAATGATGTCTTTTATTATGAAAAGCTATGGTGTGCTGTATGCCTCAGCATGTTACTCAGGTACTGAGCAAGTCTATTGTTACCCTGTTTCCTGGGGGTCCTGGGAGGGACTCCAAAATGTGCTCTACTATAGGTGGGGAAAATTAGCTCAGAGCACTGCTTTAGTGTTACGAGAGGCAGGGTAACTTAGCAGGATCTTGTAAGCCAGTCTTACGGGGTCAGGCCGAGTCAAGGAGCAGACCGGTTTGAAAAAATAATGAATGATCTTTATTAAATACAGACAAACAGTGTATGCAACGCACTCACACAAGTAGCTAAGGAAAATAAAGGTTGGAGTGGTATAGAGGGGTTTTGAGAGGGATTGTTGAATTGGGTGATGCGACACCTGAAGCTTGAGTTCATTGGTCTGGAGTCTCAGTACGTGGGACTGAGGGGACAGCTCGCCAAACAAAGCGGCCGCAGGGCTGGATGGAAGTCCGGAGCGATCCGAGGAAGGTCTCGGAATCAGGGGTTTTTATAGGGTGAATTGGGACTGCAGGCTGTGACTTACTCGGGGACAACAATGAGTTTTGGGTGCGAGACAATGTCTCAGAAAGGTCACAATTTAGCATGATTGAGTTAAGTCCGAATTGACAAAGAGGTAGACTGTATGCAAATACTCAGTGCTTGGCCTTTAAGCTTCCAGCTTGCCAAGTTACCTGCTCGGGGCAGGGAGCCCTTTGTAAACAGCGGGCATACATGACGAGGGTGTTTGCAGAGAGGGCTCCTAAAGCGAGGATCTGGCTATTTCTGGCCTGCCGGTATTGTCATGGGATAGTGCAGCATTTGATGACCGAGACTAGTTCTGGGCTTGTCCGGGGGCCTCACAAACACATGGAGAGGGGTGGTGGAAGAAAGCCGAATTATGATATCAAACTGATATCTAGGGGTGTCTCCAAGGAGGTCTAAACTGCAGTAACACTATGTACAAGCTGACTCAGAAATATGTCCCACTGAGTTCAGTGCAGCTTACTGGAGGAAACTGTGCATAGGAACTTTGAATTACAGTCCAGTGTGTGAGTCTGTATCTTAGAGCAGCATTACAGGTTAACATGGAAGCATCACCAATAAGGGATGCACAAGTAACTTGTTCATAGTTTAAAAAAAAAAACAGAGAAGAGAAATAAAGAGGTGACATGACAGCTATGTTTAAATATTTGAAAGTTTGTCGTATGGAGGATGGAACAAGCCTGTTTTCTGCTGCTCCAGAGATGAGGATGCAGAGCAATGGCTTCAAACTACAGGAGAAGAGATTCCAACTAAACATTAGGAAGAATTTCCTGATGGTAATAGCAGTTCAATAGTGGACTACGCTGCCGGGAAATGTGGTAGAGTCTCCTTCTTTAGGGTTTTTAAACAGAGGCTGGATCTGTTTTTTAAACAGGCTGGATCAAAGCAGTCTTAGCTTTTGTTTGTGCAATCAAAGGATTCTCTGTTGAAAATGCTTTGATAATGTATTCCTGCATGGCAGAATGGGGTTGGACTAGATGGCCCTTGGGGTCTCTTCCAACTCTATGATTCTGTAAGTTTCTAGCTTAGCTTTATATCTGATAAGTTAATTTTATCTTCGAAGTAAAGTCGAAGGCTTTCACGGCTGGAATCCATAGGTTGTTGTGGATTTTCCAGGCTTTGAGGCCATGTTCTATTAGTGTTTTCTCCTGACATTTCACCTGCATCTGTGGCTGGCATCTTCAGAGGATCTGGTGGCATGGAAGTGAGACAGAGGATATATAGTTGGGCAGTCCCTGGGTGGGAGGGAGAAATTTGCACGTGTTACAGTTGGCCTGTGTGATGGCTGATTGTTAAATGGAATATCCCCCAGAGTGTATGTTAGTCAGAGGATATGCATAACAGCGCGCTGAGTACATTAGCCATCCATTGTATTGTTTCTTGTGGAGGGGCCTCTAAAAAGGGAATGTGTTTTTACTATACATCAAAGGGATCACTGACCATATAGGGAAACTGATGAAGAAACATAACCTCCAAACAATCTACAGACCGACCAAGAAAATTCAGCAAATGCTACGTTCAGCAAAGGACAAGAGGGATCCTCTAACTTCTGCTGGAGTTCACTGCATACCTTGCAGCTGTGCGCAGGTCTACATAGGGACTACAAAACGCAGCGTCCAAACATGCATCAAAGAACACAAAAGACACTGCAGATGGACCCACTCAGAAAAATCAGCAGTAGCAGAACATGTTATAAACCAAGCTGGACACAGAATGCTTTTTGAAAGCACAGAAATTCTGGATCATTCTGACAACTACTGTGTTAGATTGCACAGAGAGGCCATCGAAATCCGTAAACGCATGGACAATTTCAACAGGAAAGAAGAAACTCAGAAAGGAAACACAATTTGGCTACCAGTACTGAAGAACTGTTACCCTGTGACTTGGGGGTATTATTGAGGGACACCCAAATAATCAAAACAAATACAACAAGATGGGGAAATTAGCTGGAGCACTCTCTTGGCTAGCGAGAGGCAGGGTAACTTAGCGGGAATCTTTTGCCCTATGTATACAGCGTCCGGTCAGTGAGCAGACAACCAGTTTAAACTAATAACAATATTTATTAAACAATTATTAAGAAAAACACAAACACACTACTAACTAGAAATAGGAAATAGAGCTTTAGGGGGATGGGTGATACGTCACCAATCTCGTAGTCCTGAAGGATCCAATGGAGGGCAGGAGAGTTTGGCATGGCGGCCGAGGGGAGCTCGCAGAACGAAGCAACAGCAAGGCAGGAGAGCAGTCCGAACGCAAGTCCGACCGTTCCAGCGAGAGATCCGAGGAGCTCTCAGAACGGGGGATTTTTATAGGGGAAGGAATGACCGTGGGCTAGCCTGGTCTTGAGCGAAAATAATGAGTTTTGGACTGGAGACAATGTCTCCGAGAGGTCAGAATTCGCATGATGGAGTTATGGACCGAATTGACAATAGTACGGCCAGTATGTAGATGCGGCTAGCTCGGCAGTTAAGCACTTAGCTCGCCAGGGTGCCCTCTCAGGGCAGAAGGTCTCTTTGTTTTAGTAATGAAGGGGCTTGTTTCGAGAGGTCCCCTAAAGCGGATCTGGCAGTATCTGGCTCGCCTTGGTGTAACAAATATAGCCATGCCTAGTTTTGCACTTGTTCAGTGGCCTCACAAACACTTGGGTGGTGGCACAGAAGGGCCAAATTATGATATCAAACCGATATCTAAAGGTTACCAAAGGCCAGGCCAGTTCACGGTGGTAACAGAACACTAAAATCAAGACTCAAAATATGCCAATGAACACCATTCGGACTCTGGAGGTCCCTTTAGAAGAAACAATACAATGGACAGCTAATGTAATTAACGCACTGTTATGCATATCCCCTGACTAACAATACACCCTGGGGGGTATCCCATTTAACAATAGGCCATCACACAGGCCAACTGTAACACATGCAAGTTGCTTCCTCCCACCTGGGGACTACGCAAGTATATGTACTCTGTCTCACTTCCATGCCACCAGATCCTCTGAGGATGCCAGCCACAGATGCAGGTGAAATGTCAGGAGAAAATACTAATAGAACACAGCCTCAAAGCCCAGAAAATCCACAACAACCTACTAATTTTATATTTGTACAAAGGTGGGTTGAAAACAGAGCCCGCCGTTTTCCAGAAATGGAAAGAAATCCTTTCCAAACCATTACCTGCTGTAGCTTATTCCTGTTTCCAAGTGAATTAATTCAGCCTGCCTGAGCTAATTAGGTGAGCTGACAGATCCTGCAATATATGCATGGATGGGATGTCCTTTGCAATCAAGTCAACGCTTTTCTGATGGTATCCATAACGTTATTTGAAAGCTCCGACATGGCTGCATAAATTCAATGTGACATTTGTTTATGTTATCAAGGGAAGGGCTGAAGAGCGGTAATAATTCTCCCTCGCTTCCAAAGACAAGAATATAAACCAGTGCTCCTCTAGGACTGCAGCCCAGCACAGGAAATTTGGGTTGACAAGCAGGTAAAATTCCCTCAAAGGCTGCAGCCTGAAGTGTATGTACTCAGGAGGACACTGCAGTGTAATGGTTAGTGCTGGGCAAGGACTGGGGAGATATGGATTCAAATCCTTATTTTGGCAGGTCATTCTTTCTCAGTCTTGCCTACCTCACAGGGTTGTCACTCTTGTTGTGAGGATGAAGTATGGTGGAAAAAAGCGATGTTCATTGCTTTGAACTTGCTGAAGAAAAGGTTAGCCAAGAAATAAGAAAAGTTCCTTTTCTGGATTGCAGCTCCCAGAATCCCCCAGCCAACACAGCTGTATGTGAAGTCTATAAAAAAGAGATTTTCCAAGTTTTCAGCCAGAAAGAGAGGGAATGCCGTATTACTATGTAGCAAAGATGTGATGAAACCCTGTTAGAGAATTGTGAAGATGCATAGTGAAGTATAAAGATACTGAATACCTAGGATTAAGTTAGAATTGTCCATACCCTTGTGTATGGTTGTGAAAACCGGATGGTGAAGAAAGCTGATAGGAAGAAAATCAAGTCCTTTGAAATCTGTGATGGAGCTACTCCCCTTCTCATCCTTCTCCTCTCCTCTTTTTCCCTTATCTTCTTCACCACCAACACCAACACCTTCTCCTTCTCTTCTTCCTCTCTTCCTTCTCTTCATTTTCCTGGCTAGCTCCTCCCTTTCTCCTCTTCTTTCTCCTCGTCTTCCTCTTCTCCTCCTCTCTGTCACCTGCTCTCCTCCTCCGCTTCCATTTCTTTCTCTCCTCCTCCTCCTTCTCTTCTCCCCTCCTCCTCCTCTCTTCTTTCCATCCTCTCTTCTCCTTTTCCTCCTTTCTTTCCCCTCCTCTTTTCCCTTGTCTCCTCCTCTCTCCTCCTCTTATTTTTCCACGTCCCTCCTCCTCCTCCTCCTCTCCTTTTCTTCCATCACTTTTTCCCCTTATCTCCTCCTCCGCCACCACCAGCATCTTCTCCTTCTCTTCTTCCTCAAATTCTGTTCTTCTTTTTCCTTACTGGCTCCTCTCTTTCTCCCTTTCTTTCCTTCCTCTCCTTCTCTTCCTCCTCTTCTTTTTTCCTTGCCCTCTCCTCCACTGCCACCAGCTTCTCCTTCTCTTCCTCCTCTCTTTCTGCTCTCCTTTCTCCTTCTTGGCTCCTCTCCCTTCCCTCCTTTTCTTCTTCTTCTCCATTTCTTCTCACCTCCTCCTTTCTTCCTCCTCTTCCTCTCCTTTTCTTTCCATCTCCTCCTCCTCCTCTTCTTTTTCTCCTCCTTCTCATCTCCTTTTTTTCATCCCTTTTAACTCCTCTTTTCCTTCTGTCCTCCTCCTTATTTTGTGCAGAACTTGCAAATATCCAGTGATGTATACTCGAGCCAATAGACTTGGACTCAAGTCGGACTTATGTCGCTTCAGTGACTCAACTCGGACTCGACTCCGCAACAGATGATGCCCTGACTTGACTCGAGACTTATATATTTTTAATGACTGAGTTGCTGCCCTTGATTCAGTAACGTAATGCATTCATCCAGAAACCTTACAACTTTGAACAACACCTCCATCTCTTTTTGCCTACTGGTCACATGGCAGTCTGTCTCAAGCTCAAAGTGTGGGTGCATTTCTCAGAAGGGAACAGCAAACGGGCCAGGCAAGGGGCTTGAGGTGGGCTCAAGGTCTGATCAGCAGCCTGTCCCCGCTGCATATTGGAGGAGTCTTCTAAAACGTTTCCTCAGAGCAAAACACAAGACTTGCCCCCAGAGTGCAGCGTGCATTTCTCAGAGGGGAACAGCAAATGTGTCAGGCTTGAGGAAGAGGGATCCTTTCTTCTAAAACTTTTGAAGCTTTAGTAACAGGGAGTAAGAAGAATCCTATTCTCCACTTCTGAAAAAGTCATCCAGCTTTAGAAATTAAAAGTAAGAAGGATCCTGTTCCCCACATCCAAAGCTGCAGATGGCAAAATCACAAGTGTGGAGGGCTGACTCTGCTTAAAATTGTTAGAACTGATTTTATTTGGCTCTGTCCAACAATTCTGGAATTTTGGTTGGGGTATAAACTTGACTTCCAGACTTGACTTGAAAGTATCTTCAAGGACTTGAGACTTGACTTGAGACTTGAGGGTAGAGACTTGAGACTTGACTTGAGACTTGGACTAAAAGACTTAAATACATCACTGCAAATATCCAGAGCACTTTTCCTGCCTTATCTGACTGCTCTCACTTGCAGCAGGGGTTGGGTTTGTGCAACTTGCTGGCCACAGCTACCTCTCATGGCCAGTTCTGCACCCCAGACCCTCAAACAACTCTTCTGCAGAAGGAAGGGAGGAAGGGAAGATGGATGGATGGATAGATAGATAGATAGATTCTCCCAGGATGTGGAAGGCTGACCCATAGAAGAGGAAACTCTTCTACAAGATGCATAGCTTTAAAATAAGAAGTTCCCCATAAAAGAGAATCAGAAACTACATTTATTTCTCACAGCCCCCTTCGTAGAGTGAAACTCAATGAGAAACAGCTATGCCCATGTGTTAACTGAATTCCTTTTCTCGGTTTCACGTTTTAAGATGTCTCTCCCGTTCCGTCATCTTGTAAATCCTCCTTTTCTTCCTCCAGAACATGCTATCCCACTAAAGCACAAGGATTTCAGTCTGTCAGTATTGCTCAGAATGTCCGGGTGTTCGCTAACACCTTTCGCTAACGTACAGAGTTATTGGTTTATAAGCAATTTTCGCTGAATTCTTAAGAGTGTTACATCAGTCACCATGCTTTTGCAAGTTCCTCTCCCACATTTTCTTCGCAAGTGGTTTTCATCTTTGTAAAGCAGAAGGGAGATGAAAGAACTGCATGGATAAATTCATCATATTGGAATCTGTGTGTAGAAAAGCCCATCCATGGGGTGTTTATAGCAGGGATGGGCACCTCCATATCCATGCATGTGGCCCCCATCTGATTCTGACAGGGTGTGAGGCTGCATCCGCAGAAGTGTAATGTCTAGGTCAAGGAAAATGGTAGTACCACTCTTTTCTGCTTTGGCCACACCTCACTTGGAATCCTGTGTCCAGTTTTGGGCACTGCAGTTCAAGAAAGATATTGACAAGCAGGGATTTGTCCAGAGGAGGGTGACCAAAAGAGTAGAAGGCCCGGAAAGCTTCGGGAGCTGGGTATGTTTGGCTTGGAGGAGAGAAGGTTAAGAAGTGACATGAGAGCCATTTTTAAATATTTGAAGGGATGTCATATGGAAGATGGAGCAAGCTTGTTTTCTGCTGCTCTGGAGACTAGGACATGGAGCAATGGGGTCAAACTTCAGGAAAAGAGATTCCACTTAAACATTAGGAAGAACTTCTTGATGATAAGAGCAGTTCAACAGTGGAAGATGTTGCTGGATGGCATCTGTCAGAAGTGCTTTGCTTATGCATTCCTGCATGGCAGAATAGGTTGGACTGGATGGCCCTTGTGGTCTCTTCCAGCTCTAGGATCCCATGATTCTATGACCCTTAGAGTCTGGAACTACACCTAGCTCTGGTTCTCTAGACACTCAGTGAATTTCATAATTCAGTGGAGTCTCAAACCTGGATCTCCCAAGCCCCAGTCCAAGACCCTAACCAACATACCACAATGGTTCTTTACCATGCCTGAAAATAAAGCTTTAAAGCGACAGGAGACTCATCCTGTTCCACTTGACACAACCTTGCCTGAAAAATGACTGAAGTTCCAATGTGAGGACAGGATCTGACACACAAATCCAGGCCCTCCATTGAGCAGAAAAGAATACAGGAAGACTGGCTTACCTTAGTTCCCAAATGTCTAGCACTGCAATAACTTAAAAATTCAGTGGAGGGTTTAGAAATGCAGTTCAGATGTCTAACACCAAGGAGTGATATAGGCAATGCAAACACAGCAAATAAATAGAAGAGTTACTGGTGTCAACAGGCTTTGATGTCTGCAGTGCTAGAAATGTGGGGACAATAGGGAATTTAATTTAATAGAATCCTTATTTGAGGGCAACGCCTTCGTTCTGCCCAGCCAACACCTACACCTCTGGCTTTGCTTGCAGCAGACGTAACACATGGAAAGTTTTTCCAGCCACTGTACTCTTCCCACGGCTTGTGGAAGGCTTCAGTTACCAGCCCTTTTCTCTACCAGAGGCCCTATGATGTGGTTGTTGGGATCCTTTCTTACGAGGAGGCTCATGAGTCGGAGCAGAGCCTTGCTCCCAAAGGCACACACCCACCGTCTCTTTCCCCAGCCTGCTCTTTTGGTACACTGACACAGATACAAACATCTTCACACTGTGTCACAGAGCCCTGTCTCTGGGCAGGAATGAGGGCAAGCTAACACAATTCTTAATTGCATAGCTCCAGATGTACAAAGCTTCTTCTAGATGAGTGTTCGCACCACCTCTGTACTTGGAGATCTGCTAGAAGGCCTTCGTGGTGTAATGGTTCGAGCACCAAACTGCAGCCCTTGAGATCAGGGCCATTTCTGCACTAGACTGTCATAGTGCTGTTATTCCACTTTTAATATCCTGGGGTTTGTAGTTTAGGGAGGAACATTTAGAATTCTGAGCCAGAGAGTTCTTTGGCGACAACTCCAAACTCCAGAATTCCACAGGAGGTTGAAAAGTGAAATAATAACACTATAACAGTGTAGTGCGGAAATGGGCCAGATCAGCCATGGAAACTCACCTTGGGCACCTCACACACTCTCAGTTCCAGAAAACCCTGTGACAGGTTTGCCTTAAATTTGCCATAAGTCTGAAATTACTTAAACCACACGACAACAGAAAGCCTTTGGTCTCAGTTCCATTTTTAATACTCCCAGAGTGTATTGAGTTTAGAAAGAAGGCTTTCCTTCCCATACAATCCTCCTCCCATACAACCTGCTCCATACACTCAGGTCCTCTGGGAGCCATTTATTTAAACCAGCCAGGACTAGACTGGCTATAGTTGCCCAGAGGACCTTCTGTGGGTCTCCCCTAGACTTTGGAATGACTTGCCAGAAGCGGTTCAGCAGCAAAATAGGCTGTCTAGATTTTAAGAAGTACTAAAAAGTTATCTCTTTTGGCAGGCTTACCCAGTCAATTTTTAACTATGGATTTTAAAACTGGTATATTTTAAATGTGTGTATGTGTTTTTAGTATATTTTAATCTATGATGTGTTTTCAGTTGTATTTTAATTTATGCTGTACCCTGCCTTGAGCGTTGGGGAGAGATGTTAAGAAATTAATAATAATAATAATAATAATAATAATAATAATAATAATAATAATAATTTAACTACTGGTTTTATAATTATTAATTTTATACTTTTATAATTATACTTTTTATATTTATAAAATATTTTAATAGTTATATAATATAGCTATTAATTAATTAATTTTATAATAATTATTATTATTATTATTATTATTAAACATGGACTGATCTCCCATTGAGCATTGACTGCTCTTTGAAAACCAAGGGGAAAAACCCTCCTCACCTTGCTAAGGTTACCCCCGAACCCTCAAAATTGTTAGGGTTACCCCAAACCCTAAAAAAAAAACAAAAAAAAAAACTTGGGGCCAGGCCTAAAATATTAGGTCTGCACGGACTACCTTGAGTAGTCTCTGTGATTGCAGGTGAGCTCTGAATCAGCCTGGAAAAGTCCTCAGCTTTGGCCAAAGTGACTTCCGCCCCCCTGCCAGGAAGAATGCAGTTAAAACCATTTCTTACATGAGCAAAGAGAAAGACTCTTTATTGTAAAAAAGGAGAGGTTTATATAGATTTGTGATGACAATGATCTCATAAAGCATACAGTGCGTGTGCAAGAATACTTGCTTTCCCAGGACTAAAATTCCGATACATGGATGATAATAAAGTAACTTCTGGTTAACAATCAATAATGAACCTTGAATCACCCATGTATTTGCTCAGCAGTGAAGTTTAAGAAATATTGTTATAGAGAGCGGTGGTTACCTAGGCATCGACTTTGCCGATCAACCTCAGCATAATTTTAAGCAGGACAAGGGGCGGACGGCAGGGAGAACCTTTAAAGTTGACTAGAATTCAAAAGGAGGAACTTTAATTAAGCAAATGCAGAGGGGAGAGAGAGTTCCTTTAGCTTAGACATCTAAGCAGGAAAGGCCCTCTGTGAACTGAACTGTCCAGGGTGTTGAATCCCTAGCAGTCCCGTCGAATAAGCCAAGGGAAAGGCTGGGAAACTCTATCTATTTTGTCTGTACTCTTTTACTGCTTACAACCTCATTAACTTCAGGGGCTGCAGTCTGATGAACCGTTCCTTGAACAGCCCTCACTTTTATTTGTTCATTCTGTCATTTTATTTTATTGGCTTAAATTGCTGCAACTTTATGGTCTCCAACCATAAACCCATACCCTCCTACATATTACAGATAAAAACGAGAGCAAATATGGCCAAGGAACACCAGAGTGTGATCAAGAGGGCAAAAGTTAGTAATGAGAAAGAACCCACAATCTAGGAGAGCCTGCAGTGGTTTGCTTTTTCCTGGATCTCCAGGGAAAGGGCAAAATTCTGTCCCTTCCTGTCCTCTCTCCTTACTGAGTTAAATAAATGCAAACTACTTTTGCGCTTTGGACTCTGCTTTGGTCAGACCTCATCTGGAATCCTGTGTCCAGTTCTGGGCACCTCATTTCAAGAAGGATATTGACAAGCTGGAGCGTGTCCAGAGCAGGGCGAGCAAAATAGTGAAGGGTCTGGAAGCCATGAAGCCCTATGAGGAGCATCTTAGGGAGCTGGGTATGCTTAGTCTGCAGAAGAGAAGGTTGAGAGGGGACATGAGAGCCATGCTTAAATATCTGAAGGGATGTCATGTCGAGGAGGGAGCGGGCTTGTTTTCCGCTGCTCCAGAGATTAGGACAAGGAGCAATGGATTGAAGCTGCAGGAAAGAAGATCCCACCTGAATCTCAGGAAGAACATCGTGATGGTCAGAGCTGTCCAGCAGTGGCATATGCTGCCTCAGTGGAGTGTGGTGGAGTCTCCTTCTTTGGAGGTTTTTAAGCAGAGGCTGGATGGTCATCTGTTGGGAATGCTTTGATTCTGCCTTCTTGCATGGCAGAATGGGGTTGGAGTGGACAGCCCTTGCTGTCTCTTCCAACTCTACAATTCTATGATTTTATGATTCAGTTTGCAGGCATTGATACTAATGGGAGAACAGGGGAGGCGGAGGAGAGAGAAACCGGGACATTTTAAAAGCACCTGAAAAAGTGGGATGGCAAATGAGGACTGTCCCTGCCAAATTTGGGACAGTTGGAAGGGAGTATGTAAACCACTTTGTAAAACAGTGGTATATAAATACTATAAATTTTTTAAAAGTTAGGTTAAAGGCCTGTGTCCCTTCCTGTCAGGCAGTTCAGCAGGTCTCAACATAATAGGCTCCCCACTTGCCTTCGCTCTATCTCTGCTTGGCCCAGAACTGAAGAATATTTGCAATGGCTCCTTGCCCCCCACTTTCAGTTATGTCTGGCAGCTTTAGCTATCTTGCTTGCCAAGTCAAACTTCCAAAAAATCAGAGCTGGAGAAAGCTTTGAAGAGGTGGAGAATGGCTTAGCCTGTCGCTGAAGTAAGAGCCCCTGGCGGCACGGGCTCAAATGCCTCAGATCAAAGCATCTGGGTTAAGCCCATCTTTAATCCAGGTTTTTCCAAAAAAAAAAACCTCTCAAGGCTTTGAGGCACCCATTTGCTTATGGCAAGGAGTAAATCACACCCATAAAACATGGCCATTAATAACCAAACGCCGTTCACTTTGGTGCCTAAATATAGTGCACGGTGAAATTATGCATGTGTGTTTGGGATATGTGTGTCTTTTTAACACCACTTTGCTTTTAAGGTGGGGGCACCGTCAGGTTTACCAAAAGGGTCATTCATCAGCTGTTGAGTCCTAAAAGACTTTCTATGAGAAAAGCGGGCTGGTTTATGGCTACACAAGCTAGATTATAGAAGGTGCAAAGGAAGTCGCAGTTCATGCCTCAGATGTGCCTGAGTGGGTGGTTGGGGAAATGTCCGACATTTTCGGCTTGTGCTCTAAAAATGAATCTGGCACGAAAGGTGTGTGTTTTTGCCAAAATGTCCATTTCCCTTCCCTCACGTGTTGCCAGCTACAAGACGAGAATGGCCAACCATCTTCTCAGCCATCAAATAGCCAAACAGCAGCTTGCAGGCTTTAGTTTGTGGCCATAAAACAGTTGTATTTCCCATTCCTATTGGCTCTAACATTATATGTATATATTTTTTAAAAGCTGAGTAAGAGTTTGGAATATACTTTCATTCAGAGGCCGTTTCCGCACTAGACTGTTATAGTGTGATTATTCCACTTTCAACATCCTATGGAATCCTGAGGTTTGCAAACCCCAGGACTCCATAGAATGTCAAAAGTGGAATAATAGCACTATAACAGTCTAGTGCAAAAATAACCTCAGAAAGAAAACACGATTTAAAAATTGTGCGTTCTCCACAGAGATGAATGTGAGATCAAAGCTGAGAGTATGATACCCAAAGTTTATCCACACTGCACAATTGGAGCAATTTGATACCGCTTTTATTGGAAGAGGTCCCTCCTACGGAACCCTGTGATTTATAGTTTGGTGTGGTACATAGAATTCTGTACTAGAGCTCTCTAGGCAGGTCTAGAACATATTCTAAGTCCTTCACTAGACTACAGACCCCATAATTCCATAGGAGGGAGCAATGTCAGTTAAAGTGGTATGAAAGTGATACAACTGTGTAGTGCAGAAACACCCCAGAAGTTGAAGGGATAAATTTTGCTTCTGTCCTGCACGCAGTTCCCCTGCTTTCTGCCATATAAAGACACTAATATTGACCTGCTTTGTAATGGTCGCTGTGGCATTCTGAATACTACAAAACAGTGCTCTGATTTATTTCGTCTAACCGTGCATTTCTTTGGGGCTTTGTTTCGTAAGGCTCGAGCCAATAGCTACTTGGAGAAGCCTTGGTGACTGTGAGTTGTGTTTTGAAAAAACAAACAGGAAAATATTTTTTTTGAACTCATTAGAGATTTACGAAAAATGAGATGAGTTCAGTCGTTTGGAGCTGGGTCAGGAAAGAACATGGAACGAAGACTCAGATTAACTGATATTTTGGCAGAAAATTCTCTCGTTCTGAGATCTGCTTCGGGAGTAACACATTTCAGTGCAACCACGTTCAACTGCGCCAGATCACAATAAAATTTTAGTTTGGTGCTCATCCGGCTGCAGGTACTTCCTAGCGTTATTTCCTTTCTCTCTCATTGCTCTCAGAGAACCTGGCTTCGTTTTTCCATGCCATTGCCGAATGTAATTAGTTGTGGCAGCCGGTGAGATTACATTCCTCAAAACCCATGGAAGTTTAGCGTCATAATATCAGTGAGGAAACCTCATGGGTCACGTTGCTGATGATTCAGAGCTCTGTGAAGAATCTCAGGGCCTTTCTGCACTACACTGTTATGTTGCTATTATTCTACTTTCAACCTCCCGTGGAATTCTGGGTTTTGTAGTTTCCTGAGGAACAAGAGCTCTCCGGCTGAGATTTCTCAAGGCCCCTCCCTGAACTGCAAACCCCAGGATTCCAAAGGACGTTGAAAGTGGAATAATAGCACTATAACACAGAATTGTACAACTGGAAGGAACCCCAAGGGTAATCTAGTCCATCTCTCTGCTCATGGCAGGATTCCACAGCCAAAACACTCACGACAGAGGGGCACCCATCATCTGTTTAAAACCTTTCGAAGAAAGAGAGAGGATTACTATCTGAGGCAATCCGTTCCGCTGTTGAACAGCTCTCACCATTAGGAAGTTCTTCCCAATGTTCAGACAGAATCTCTTTTCTTGCCATTTGAATTCATTCATGTGTGTCTTAGGCCATTTCTGCACTAGATTGTTATAGTGCTATTATTCCACTTTCAACATCCTATGGAATCCTGGGGTTGGCAGTTTTGGGAGGAGCCTTTAGACTTCTCGGCCAGAGAGCTCTTCGGCCTCAATAAACGACAAACCCCAGAATTTCCACAGGATGTTAGAAGTGGAATAATAACACTATAACGGCATAGGGCGGCAATGGTCCTAGTCTCTGGGGCAGCAGAAAAAAAGCTTGCTCTATGTTCTACATGACCTCTCTTCAGATAATTAGAGATGGTGTAGCGGTTTGAGCATTGGGCTTTGCCCCAGCAAACTAGGTCCAATTCCCTGCTTGGCCATGGAAACCACATGTTCTCAGCCCCAGAAGACCCCATAGTAAGTTTGCCTTAGAGTCACCATAAGTCAGAAATGACCTGACCCCACCAGGAATACTGTGTCTACTTCTGAGCACCACAGTTCAGGAAGAATCTTGACAAGTTGGAACGAGACCAGAGAAGGGCAACCAAATTGGTAGGAAGCCTGGAAACCATGCCATATGAGGGGCAGCTTAGGGAGCTGGTTGTGTCTAGCTTGGAAGAAAGAAGATTAAGAGGCAACATGATAGTTATGTTTAAATATTTGAAGAGATGTCATATGGAGGATGGAGCAAGCCTGTTTTCTGCTGCTCTGGAGTCTAGGACATGGAGCAATGGTTTCAAACTTCAGAAAAAGAGATTCCATCTAAACATTAGGAAGAACTTCCTGAATGTAAGAGCAGTTTGAGAGAGGAATGCACTGCCTGGGAGTGTGGTGGAGTCTCCTTCTTCGATAGTTTTTAAAGAGAAGGCTGGATGGCCATCTGTCAGGAATGCCTTGATGGTGCATGACAGAAGGGAGTTGGCCCTTGTGGTCTCTACCAACTCTACGATTCTGTGACAACTGTGAAGGCACACAACAACACCAATTATATCAGCTCTCAGTATTCTCTTCTGCTGGCTAAACTTATCTAGCTTCCTCAACTGTTCTTCAGAGGACTTGGTTTTGAGACTTCTTAGCACCTGGAACATCCTTTCCGGGCCATGATCCAGAGACTTGTGAAAAGCACAAAAGCAAAGAAGTCAAAGCAGAATTCAAATGTGTTTGGAAATGGCTAGTTAGGCTTTGGAAGGTTTTGCAACACAAAAGGAGAACCACAAAACAAGATAAGTAGTTTCAGTACAAACCGGGGGCTGTGCCAACAATGTAGGATATTTTCAGATGAGGACAAGGCTATGGGTGGGGGACATGTGGCCTTCCAGATGTTCTTAGACTGCAGTTCCCATCAGTCCTGGGATCAGAGCCAGTGGTGAATCAGAAGAGTTCCAGCCCAGCAACATCTGGAAGGCTACAGATTACCCATCTCTGGATATTAGAAGGGGAAAAATGAAAAACATCTCATAATCTGGAACGCTGTTGTTGTCAGTCCCAGTTATTGTGATAGGAAACCCCCTCCTTTTGTGTTGTCTAGCTGCAAAAGACCAAAGAACAATGAGTAAAGAGAAAAAAAATAACTTTTTATTTGTTCAGATGAAGGTCAGACACAAAAAGCAAGGAAAGGAAAAGAGCCAGGCCTTCAGTATAGGGCAAGAATTACATTTGTAGTGTCAAAATTGCTAGTTCCTTGGAACTTCTTCAACCCATCAGTGTTTGAACATTTACCTGGCATGTACTGATCATGTATGTGAACCTCACAGTGACCCTTACTGAGTTAGTCCAGAGATTGTAGTGATTATCACTAGGCCAGCTACTTTCCCACAAAACAATTTTGTGTGATTTCTTAACGCAAAGCTTGCCTCACACTTCTAACGAATGGCATTTTACTGATTCTATTAATAGTGTCCTTTTAATTGCTTCTGATTAATCATACCTTTGAAAAAATGCGCAGGACACCACTCATGTGCATTTGCAGTTTTGAAATATTGAACATGTTAAAATGATTAAGATTGTGCTGTTTTGAGTGTCTGGAAAATGCAAAATCAGATGCGTTTGCATCTTTGAAATTCTGACCATTGTAGCAGGATTATAAACGTACCAGCTGAGTGTGTGTAAAAGACCAAGGCCATTTCCGCACTGCACTCTTATAGCGCAATTATTCCACTTTCAACATCCTATGGAATCCTGGAGTTTGCAGTTTTGGGAGGGGCCAGGTGGCCCCTCCTGAAACTGCAAACCCCAGGATTCCATAGGACGTTGAAAGTGGAATAATTGCACTATAAGAGTATAGTGCAGAAATGGCCTGAGTCTACTTTTTTGGGACAGTTAAGATTGTTATTGATGTGTGTTTTCTTCCTGCCCTTTTCTTCGCAGAGCCTTGTTCAAAACCCCTTCTGTTCTCGCCTTAAATCAGACACAACATTGCAAGCAGTTAGAAGGGCTGGTGGTTTCCCAAGTGCAGCTGTGCCGTAGCAACTTGGAGCTCATGCAAACCATCATCCAGGCGGCACGGGAGGTGATTAAGACGTGTCGCAAAACCTTCTCTGACATGCGGTGGAATTGCTCCTCTATCGAGCTGGCACCCAACTACCTGCTAGATCTGGAGAGAGGTAAATAAGAAATTCCCTAAAAGCACCAGTAGACCCTAAAGACTCCAGATTCTGTCTCATCTTGGAAGCTAAGCAGGGTCAGCCCTGGTTACTACTTAGATGGGATACCACCAACAAATGCCTGGTGCCGTTGGCTGTATTTCAGAGGAAAGATCTGGCAACACCACTGTTGAGTATTCCTTGGGGTTGCCGTAAGTCACCAGGCAACATGAAGGCACACGCACATGCAAAAAAGAAAGGGGTTCTTGGCCAGAAATGTGGCTACCATCCTTTGCCTAATGGGTAAACTGGGCATCTAAATCCTGCAGATTAGTCACATTAGATGTATACATCTGATAAGTGTAGTTTATGAGAGAACAGCAGTTACCTAAGGCAATGAAGGCAAACATCTCACAGGCTTTTCTGGGGCCTGAAATTGTGCGATGTACTCAGGGGTCACTCAGTGGGTTTCCATGGCCGAGTGGGGAATCGAGCCCAAACTGAAACCATTATGCCACACTGGCTCTTATCAGTTACTTTACTTCCTCCAAATGTTGAAATTCAGACTCTGGATGCTGGAAGACAGGTCAAGTTTTCACCACATGTTTGACATCTGCTTTGGGTGCCCAGTGATATCAGATTGCAGTACTTGGCATTTGATTTAATATTGGATATGAGATGGTGTTTGATGGTGTGTAATGCTATTTTGCATCACCCAGTGGCTGGATTGTGAGAGCTGTGGTCCAAAAATATAGGTTTTCCAGGGTCTGCTAGCAACTTCCTACCTTAATAGCTAGTGAGGTTGCATCTTTGGTACTCAAATCAAAATGACTAGATTTAAGATTTTAAGGTATATCCCTACATTCAAAGTGTGTCTCTGAATCTCAGGGCATTTCCACACTACACTGTTATAGTGCTATTATTCCACTTTCAACATCGTATGAAATTCTGAGGTTTGCAGTTCAGGGAGGAGCCTTGAGAATTCTCAGCCAAAGAGCTCTTTGGCCTCAAGAAACTACAAACTCCGGAATTCCACAGGATGTTGAAAGTGGAATAATAGCACTATAACAACGTAGTGTGGAAACGGGCTTTGTCTTTTAAGAAAAACAGGAGGATTTTGGGAAAAAAAACTGGCCCAAATCCTACACTGAGGAGACAGATCTTAACTTTACTCTCAGGGAGTTATGCAGCAGTTGTGCCACACCAGTTCCTTAATGAATTGCAACAATGCATGACCAAAGCACATAATGCACAGTGTATGCCCATGTAAATCCATCTACAATGTGCGCATGCATCCCTGCTCAAAGACACCACAGGCACAAACCTGCTTTTGCACCCTTTGAATGAATATGGGTGCTCCACATCCAACAAAAATATTCCGCTGCTTCCATAGGGGAATTTATGCGTGCCTAGGACACCAAAAGGAATTCAGTCAAGCTGAGTGTGTGTGTGTGGAATGGATAGTACCTTCCCTCAGAGGAGCCCAACACCCCCAGAAGCTCTGGAGGTCTGAGTCTCCTGCTTTTGTTTTGCAAAATGGGGGGGGGGCAGAAAGCTCTGGGGCTGTGTAGGCAGTTTTGGGGGCCAAGTGCAGCCTCCAAGGCTACATGTTGCCCCCTCCAATCTAACCTGTGCCATGGAAGAGAAGAGAGGAAGTGATGAAATCTTGCCCTTCCCAGAGGCTCAGGCAAAAGCAAACTGCTGCCGCCTCTCCTAGCTTGTATGTTTATAAAAGCAGATCCTGTGCCTTTGAAATCTCCCTGGTAGCTAGCGCCGTCTCTCGTCGTGTCTTGCAGGTACCAGAGAGTCTGCTTTTGTGTACGCCCTCTCCGCCGCAGCCATCAGCCACACCATTGCCAGAGCCTGCACCACCGGGGACCTCCCTGGCTGCTCCTGTGGTCCCATCCCAGGTGAGACACCTGGACCTGGGTATCGCTGGGGAGGATGTGCTGACAACCTCAACTATGGTCTTGTCATGGGGTCCAAATTTTCAGATGCTCCCATGAAGATGAAAAAATCAGGATCACAAGCCAATAAGCTGATGCATCTGCACAACAGTGAAGTAGGGAGACAGGTAACCAACCCAAGAGGGTTATTGTCATTATGTAATCATCGTCCGGGGTGAACTGAGGGAGTGCAGAGTTGAAACGCAGTATGAGTCAACAGTGGGATTGTCCTGTGTGCAAGCTAGATAGAAAGCCGCTCAGAGGCACACTAGGTGAGCTGAAGACGAGGGCTGTCTATGGCGCAGATTTTGGGTGAAGCGAAGGGCATGGGAGAGGAGACAGCTTTCATCTACAAAGTAGAAAACAATCAGCAAATTTTTGTCCTTGAATTCTGTGGGGACCTGGTTGGGAAGGATCTATAGCTCAGTGGGCAAGCACATGTTTCACATGCAGAAGATCTCTAACCCAACCCCTGTTGTCTCCAAGTAAGGATATATCCACACTGCACAATCCTGGCACTTTGACAACAGTTTAATTGCCATGATTCAATCTATGGAACTGTCAAAAAATAAAAAAATAAAATAACAAGAATTAAAGGGATTCCATAGCATGCTATATTTGTATAGTGTGGATGCACTCTAAATCTGAAAAAGACTATAGAACACATGTGTCAAACAAAAGGCCTGGGGGCCAAATCCAGCTCACCAGGCCATTTCGTGTGGCCCTCACACCTCTCCTGCAGCTGCGGCACTCCCCCTGCCTGGTGAGCTTGATCCCCACGTTGCAGACCCCCGACTGCTGGTATTCTGAAGAGGGGCCCAGCAGCCAGCACTGGCAATCTACTTCTACTTCTGACTGCTCCTCTGTCCAAGTCTTGCCATCAGAGTTTTGCTGTGGGCTACCACGGTAACGTTCCATGTGGCTCACAATACAGAGGAGCAGTCAGAAGTAGAAGTAGATTGTGAGTGCTGGCTGCTGGACCCCTCTTCAGAATTCCGGCAGCCGGGGGCCCACAATGTGGGGATCAGGCTCACCAGATACAGAGAGGCACAGGGGGACAGAAAGAGCCACAGGGGAGGGGGGAGCAGAAAAAGGCAAAAAGAGGGTCTGGGGAGCAGAAAGTGGACACTTTGGATATACTGACCAATTCTCTGTCACTTTGCAAAAGTATAGGGACTGTAAACTACAATCATATAGCCCCAAAATGTCCAAGAAAGAAAAGTTGATGCAGAAGGAAGGCAATTAAAAAAATAGTAATAATCAAATGCAGAGGCAATTATTTAATATAATAAAAGAATAGATGCGTTTATATAGTCTTACAGATACAATTGGCCCTTTGAGGGCAACCATAATACCGACGCAGCTCGAGATGAAATTGAATTTGACACCCTTGAATGTTATTTCTAGTCAGAAACCCCCACCCATCTTAAAGAATCATGGAATCGTAGAATTGGAAGAAACCAGAAGGGCCATCCATTCCAATCACTGCCATGCAGGAATACATTATCAAAGCATTCCTGACAGATGGCCACCCAGCCTCTGTTTGGAAACCTCCAAAAAAGGAGACTCCACCACACTCCCAGACAGCAGCGCATTCCATTCTTGGACTATTCTTACCATCAGGAAGTTCTTCCTAGTGTTTCAGTGGTCAGATAGCTCTTCCTCACGTTTAGATGAATAACGTTTGTGTATTGCATGTGAGTCTCAAGTCAGGCCATTCTATCTCATTGCTTGGAGAATGGCATGACATTGCAACTCAGCTTCCCCAAAATTGTCTGGCTGTACCTGAAATGCATGGATATCTTTCATAGTTCTGATGGGGTTTTTTTGTTTAAGAAAAACTATAACATGTTTTTTATCAGGATCATCATGGGACATTTAGGCAAAGACTCACTCCCTGCTGCATCCCAGTGAAGAGTCCACCATATTCAACTTATTGATGTCAGTGGATGCTTCTTTCTTGGGATGTGTAATGATTTTCAGACTGTGTTTGTTGGGAGGCAAGTTAGCATAAAAGGAAAGGATTTAACTCTCATCAGGACCTCACAAATTCCATCTATTGACCTATTTTTGGAAGCTGTCTTGGATCCCATTCGGGGAGAAAGGGCAGCATACAAATATAATTAATTAATCCATCCATCCATCCATCCAGTTGCTGGTTTTGACTAGAGTAGACCGATTGAATCAATGGGTTTTACAAAAATATTTACCATTCAGCAGTGCATTCAAAGCAAGGTTAGTGTCTACTCTGGCCTGTAGATTTCATCTGATTAGAAATATTTGTCTTTTCCCACTCTGCCTAAGAAACTGTCACGCATGTTCTCAAGAGACTGAGGTTGACTGCATGACAGGGGTGTAAATCTTTGCTTATTTATTCTCATATGCAAGAGTGAAAGATATCGAAAGGCTTTTCCCTACTGGCTAAGATTATATACACGGTTTTGTGAAGTGTCCTATGATTTTTTATATTTGAAGACATGGTTTGCACAAAAGAATTGGGCATGTTTCCACAAACCCCTACTTTTTTTTTAAGAAAGAAATCTGTGATTTCCCACTGTAAAATAAAAAGTTTTCTCGCAAAAAAAGTTGCGCAATAAGGAGGGAAAAAGTTTTAATGCTGTTCTACCCATGACTTAACAACTCCCTCACAACCCAAGAAACAGAGACATCCCTTGCTCTTCCACAACTTGTTTTTTGGAGTTCCACGCTTTTGACGGTCATAAATTCTGGACATATACCTTTCTTTCGATGCAAGGTCTGCTCTTTTACCAGCTCTTCACTCTTGCCTTTTTCCTGTAGGGAACATGAGGAAATTACGGAGGCTCACTTGGCATCCCTCTGTTATTCCCTCTCGTTCCTTACGGGATAAAGGCAAGAGGAGAAGAACTAATGAAGGTCTGGGCTTCACTTTTCAACCAGTTCCACTTTCTGTCCGGGCTGTGGTCCCTAATCAGTCAGCTAAACGGGGGAATGCCTATAAATTTTGCGTCATCCTCATCTTCCTTATCCTCATTGCAGTGGAGGGCAGGTTGTCATGTAACAAGAATTCTTTTCTATTGTTTAATTATGTTGTAACCTTTGTATTCTATGGATTTTAGCTATGGCCATTTCTGCACTACAAAGTTGTAGTGCAATTATTCCACTTTCAACGTCCCGTGGAATCCTGGGGTTTGTAGTTTACTGAGACCAAAGAGCTCCCTGGCCGAGAATTCTAAAGGCCCCTCCCTAAGCTGCCAACCCCAGGATTCTAAAAGACATTGAAAGTGGAATAATAGCAGTATAACAGTGTAGGGCGGAAAGGGTCAATATCTTTTAATTTTAAGTCGCTTTGAGTCCCAACCTGGGGGGAAAAAAGTGGAGTATAAATAAAAGATGATGATGATGATGATGATGATGATGATGATGATGATGATGATGATGATGATAGCAGAAATGAAAGGTCCTGCCCCAAAGGACCCTGCAATCTATAATGACAGGGGGACAGAAAAAATAACGAAGGGGCCAGAGTGCCAAAGGAGCTGAGGGATAGATCTGGGCTGAATCAAAATCTATGCCAATGAGACGCAGATTTGTTCAGTTTATGTTTTGGTGCCTGAGGGGCATGCCGAGCTGTGAGTGTAACCCACTGAGGACCCATACTCCTTTCAGCCTCCCTTGGGTGGGGAGAAGGTGGCAGTGGTGATGATGTCGGTGTTGGATGTTGGAGCAAAGCAGAACAGTTGCTTCAAGTTCCTTGTTGTTGCGTCTTTTGCAGGCCTTGAAATCCTCCCTGGAAATGAAATGCAAATGCCACGGAGTGTCTGGATCTTGCTCCATCAAGACTTGCTGGAAGGGGCTACAGGAGCTGAGGGATATTGCCCTGGACTTGAAAAACAAATACCTTTCGGCCACAAAGGTGGTCCACCGTCCGATGGGGACTCGGAAACATCTCGTCCCCAAGGATCTTGACATCCGCCCAGTCAAGGAGACGGAACTGGTTTACCTGCAAAGCTCGCCTGATTTCTGCATGAAGAATGAGAAAGTGGGCTCCCACGGGACTCAAGACAGGTAAATGGCCCCCAAGAGGAAGATCTTCTGCCCCAGAGATGGGTCAAAGGTAGCCCTCCAGAGGCTGGTGGACTGCAAGGCCCAGCAGCCCTTCCCACCAGATGATGGGGAATCCCGGGAGATGCAGTCCGCCAATACCTGAATGGCCACAATTTGTCCAACCCTGTTGACCACTTTTGACTTTACACCATTCATTCAGCAGCACCCCAAGACACATTTTCTGTACTAAATGCCTATTGAATAAGAACTACTGCTAGAAAACCCTGCAGCATGGTGATGAATTCAAGAATCTGTTTTGTAGATCCTTTTATTGCAGAGTCAGGACTACAGAGTCAGACCTGTTTTGAAATTCGAATAAAAAGAACCATTGCTTATTAGCAGAAAATGCACTTTAAAAGAGCCTTTCCAAACCAGTGCCCTGATCTGGACTGCAAAGCTCATCATCCCAAATAGCAGGGGTTTTCCAGTAGCCCTGGAAGGCACTATGTTTAAGAGGGGTGCTTAAAAATGTAGGAAGCTGCCTTATACCAGGTCCCCATATAGACCAGGGCATGGGCAGGAGTTGAACCCCTAGGGCCTTTCCGCCCTACACTGTTATAGTGCCGTTATTCCACTTTCAACATCCTATGGAATCCTGGGGTTGGCAGTTTAGGGAGGAGCATTTAGAATTCTCAGCCAGAGAGCTCTTTGGCCTCAGGAAACTACAAACTCCAGAATTCCACAGGATGTTGAAAGTGGAATAATAGCACTGTAACAGTGTTGTGCGGAAGGGCCCTAAGAGATCTTAGCAGGCTCCACCCCCTCCTATTGCATTTTTCCTGCACAATAAAATAAAACAGTAACCCCTAAATTTTGCAGAATTGCAAACATTTAGGGATGAAATTCTAATTTTTTGATCCCTGGGGCCTACAAAAACAGCTGTGGAAGTGGTGCCCCATGGCCTACGGGCCATAATTTTCCAGCTGGTTCTTTTGCAATGGGCCCAATAACCTATTTAAAAGCTAAATTGTCTGCCTTGAAAATGCCAGGATTTGCCCCTCCTCTTCCCTCTCTTCCACTTTGGCTAGAAAAATGATGGTTCCCAATGTCTGGAGAGGTTGAGGACCAAAAAGAAAACAGATTTGGGAGGCTCAGGTGACTGCAAGGCCACACTTTGCTGAAATCTGTTGCCTTTGGCATCCTCCTTTTCGATTCCAAGACTGGCGCTGGGGAAACTGGGGCCTTCCAGATGAAGTTTGACCATGAAGGATGGGTCCTTCTCTGTGGCTAGAATGGACCCTCATGGTAAGTCCTCCAATGTACCAGTTGCCCACCACTGACCATGCTTGCTAGAGCTGTTGGAGGGCCATCTGGAGGGCTGCCCATCATCCAGCCCTACATACCCGCCTTTGTTAAGCCAGTGACCCATGTCTGTTGCAAAAGAACTCAGATTTGTGTGACGGGCCTGAGAGGCAACCTTCCAGCTGGCCTGGAGATGACCCAATTCTATGTCTATCCAAAATGTTTTAGAAGTGTACAGAGAGGTCATCCAAGATCCCTGGTCACACATTTATTTGTTTTGTATAAAACTGTATCCTGGTGCAATTCCCACACGGGAAGTTACATTTCTTCCTTTCAGAAGAGTCCAGTTGGATACTGCTGTGTTCTTTGTCATCGTCTTCTTTGCTTCTCCTTCTCGCCCTGGTCTCGTAGCACTGCCTTGAACAGCCAAGCAGTACTGTTGGGCTCTACTGACCAGCGTCTGCACGTCTGTCAAAACCTTTTTTGCTTGGCAAATCCTTTTCATTCCATGGGAGGCATGAAACTGGAGCCCCACCCTGACCTGGGCACTCATGGGGCGGTTGCCTCAAAAGATGCCAACCTTCTAGGCTGTCCTTTTATTCTGGCTTTGCAACGCTGGCCAGACAACCCTAGGCATGGGGGAGGAAATATATTTTCTTCTTGAATTATACTTCCCAGAATCCCCTGACAGGCATACGTGGGGGGATTCTGGCTGCTGAAGTCCATAAAATGGAATCTTCCCAAACTCTAGACAAGCCCCTGTCAGTAGGGAGGAGAGAAGGTTGTACAACAGAGAAAAGACCAGGGGCTGTGGCTAGGGCATGTCTAGGGTGATGGTTCTTATCCTTTTCTTTAACATGGACCCCCTTTAAATATCTTTTGTTGCGGCGAACCACCCGGACTTAGGGCAGATTTTGGCTGTACGCGTGGTAGCAAGAAATGTCACGTGGTTTCTCTAAGTTACCCAGCGTTCACTTGCATGTTTCAACTGTGTGCAGAAGTAGCAAGTCCTGAGTACATTTTTTTTATCATCAGACCGTTTCATAACTTTCAAACTGTTTGAGATATTGTTGCCAAAACTTTGTACAAATGTCTGGCACTGGCAAAGGACTCCTACTCTTTGAGATCAATGTATGATAATCCACCTTCCTTCCTTCCTTCCTTCCTTCCTTCCTTCCTTCCTTCCTTCCTTCTTCAAACATAAAGGCTCATAACATTTCTTTGAGCCTTCATGGACCCCCTGTGAGGACACTTCAGCCCCCACTGGTCTGCGGACCCCAGGATAAGAACTGCTGGTCTAGGGCATTTTGCAGACTGAAGCAAAAAGCAGGATGACAGCCCCTTCTTTTATCAAGGATGAACACTGAGAGTTGAGTCTTTCTCAGGGTTGTATCTATGCAAAATGAGGCCACTGCACTTCCAAATAAGAATTTCCCTCACAGTCTCCAATTTTCTAGCACTACAGTCGCCTACAACTTCAGCTGAGCATTTTGAAATAGAGTTTAGGCATCCAAAGAAAAGGGAAAGGCAGATCAAAGGAATGCAAACAAGCAAATAGAAGAGTTCTTGATGTGAATGATTGTTCAGGTCATTTCTGCACTAGACTGTTATAGTGCGGTTATTCCACTTTCGACCTCCTGTGGAATCTTGGGGTTTGCAGTTTAGGGAGGGGCCTCAAAGGTTCAGATGGTAGAGCTGGCTCTGGCCATAGCTCAGAGGCAGATGCTTCTGAAAATATTTGGGTCCCAACCCAAGCCATTTAAGGCTTGCGAGGGGAGCACCAGCACTGTTCACTGAACTGGGAACCAAACAAACATCTAGTGCAGCTTCATCAGAATCGGTATAACCTGATTCCCACTTAGTTATATATATCTGTTGTAGTTCTGGCTGCTGCATTCTATACTAGCTGAAGCTTCTGTATTGCCTTCAAGGGCAGCCCCACTACCGTGCATTACAGTAATCTAATTGGGAAGTTAGGGTGTGAACTACAGCCCCAGGCTATCCCGATAGAGAGTACTTGCTTGGCTAGATGGATGAAGAGTATGATTCTTTTTAAGGCAGCTTCAGAGCTTGGAAAAATTAGGTTTTTTGAACTGTCGTGTGCCTTCAAGTTGTTTCTGACTTATGGCAACCCTATCAGGGGGGTTTCTGGGCCCGAGAGTGTGTGATGTGCCCAAGGTCACGCAGTGGGTTTCCATTGCCATGTGGGGAACTGAACTCTGGTCTCCAGGATTGTAGTCCAAGGTTCAAAATGCTATGTCATGGTATGCCAGAAGATGAATTAGAAAGGGAATATGGAGAAATCTTATTTTATATGACAGCTTTTGAAAGAATTAATTATGCCAAAACTTGGAAAAAATCAGAGATACCAAATGTAGAAGACCAGGAAATAAAACTGTTTGATATGGCATCAATGGATAAACTAACGATGTTATTGAGAGAGATCCCCCCTTATACAATATTTTAAAAGCAAATGGGGAAATTTGTTGATAGCAAGCTTTCTTGATTGAAGAAGGAGATACAATCAAATTTTATTTTGATTATCTTAATTTATACAATATACGAAGGTACTTATGTAAATACTAAGGGTTAAATCTTAAAGCTATAATTGAGGTAAAGGAATAAGTAGAATTATATTTAAGTTGTATTAGTAGAGTCCTGATGTGCTTAAAGGGAGGAAATAGATCCTCATCTATTTAGGTAATATATTATCATAAGGACAATCTAGTCAGGAAGCTAAGTGAAGATGTGGAAGATTGGGAATTGAATGTTAGAGAGTATTATGCAGTTTTAGGTATGTATGTCTATATTGTACTATTTATTTATTGTATTATTTTTGTTTACATTGTATTAGTTAAATGTTTTTTATCAAAATTAATTAAAAACAATGCTACGCCATGTTCCCCAAATCACCCAGACAGCAGAGCCCCTAATGGGTGACTTGGGGAACTGTAGCCCCTCAAAGTAACTTTCCCCAGCTCTGGAGCTTCATAGAAAGCAAAAAGAAAAAACCCTTTTTATGCAAGAGAAGAAGGAACATAAAGAAAGTGTCACACTTACGCACTCAAGCTGTATGTACATAGGTATATAAAATATAGTTCACACTTCCCACAGCGTCATGTTCATATGGCCATTTTCCAAATGGCTTTATGGGCCCCCGGGGCCTCTTTAATATTTTATGCTCTTTAAACTTCCACTTTCAGACCATTTTACCATTGCCTTTTACAAACGTCGGGCTGGAGGCACTTTAAGGGATTCCAAGCGATATCCTCGAGAAATGTGCTTTCCTTCCTTTCTCTCAGCCTCTCCCCTGCCCTCCACCCCCCCACACACCCCAAAAACATCCTTGTGTTTCACCCACTCACACTTGCTTGCTTCAGGCTGGCAGGAGACTAGGAGAAACGTTTCGCCTTTCATGTTGGTGGGAAATGGCATTCTGGGGACGGGGGGGGGGAAGAGAGGTGTCAGAACGACGACACAGCCAGGACGTGCTCCTGCCCCGTCCTGTCATCTTCCCTCTTCCACCCCCTCTGTGAACATTAATGGATTAACGGGTGCTATTAATGGATTTACGGTCTGAGCACAGACTTAAAATAGTGTTGTAATGCCCTGGAATGAATAGTCCATGCCGAATGTGCCATTTTTGTCTGCTGTCTGCTCTTGATATTGCTATGAGGAAGGGTGGGGGCAGTTTATACCGTTGTACCTCCACAGACTCTCACTGGGGATCTGAATTCAGTTTCCATTTTCTTTAGTTTCATCAAACTTTACCACCTGCATCAAGTTGTGAGACTTTTTCTTTACCTCTAGTACTTATACCTGTGCAATTTTAGAAACGTTTTTCATGCATTTATTAGCACAGTTTACCTAATTTATGCAACCTTTGTCATAGATTCATGGGCCTTTTCCACACTACACTCTTATAGCGCGATGATTCCACTTTCAACCTCCTATGCAATCCCGGGGCTTGCAATTTAGGGAAGGGCATTTAAAATTCTCAGCCAGAGAGCTTTTTGGCCTCAGGAAAC
Organism: Iguana delicatissima; assembly: GCA_948472985.1. Lineage (NCBI taxonomy): Eukaryota > Metazoa > Chordata > Lepidosauria > Squamata > Iguanidae > Iguana > Iguana delicatissima. The sequence continues at coordinate 197,922 of CAOKZL010000696.1, read as the reverse complement.
TATAAAACCCAGAATTCCCCCAAGGATGGTGAAAGTGGAACAATTGCTCTATAACAGTGTAGGGCACAAATGGCCTTAGACATTTATGCATATTTTTCCCCTCAATAATGTGCATTTTGATAGTTTTAAAACATGCACATTACTGGAGTGGGGCTTGTTTTATTTCTCAAAAATCCCCTACAAGTCTGGCAAAGGTGTGCGTGCTGAAGGCAAGGTGTACATTTTCTCATAATGAATGCCAGGAACTGATCACCTCCCATTCCAGTCAAAATGGTCCAGCAAAATCTGGCAAAATCACTTTGTGCCATCATAGTCTCTCACCTATTCTATTGCTGCTCATGGACACCCCCTCACCCTCCTTCTCTTCCTGCATATTTTTATAGTCGGAGAGTTTTGTACAACTGATCAAGACAGGCTTAGAGCTGGGATGAATCCTGCAGAGAAAGGAATGATACCAAGGGCTGCCAGGTGAGGATCATGTAGGACCATCATGTAGGCCCCTCCTCAAACTTCAAACTCCAGGATTCCATAGGATGTTGAAAATGGAATAAGAGCACCATAACTGCCTAGTGCAGAAACGTCCCTAGGCTTTGGTTGGGAAGCCAGAAGTTCTGTTGAATCCATTGCATTTGAAATGCTTTGGGGCCACTCAACTACTTTGCCAGGCTTGCCTGCTTTTTGGAAAGGTGAACAACAAAAGCAAGATGGATATGGGAAAAAGGAAAGATGAACGGAAAGAGGGGGAAAAGGGGGTAAACGTGGGAAACCTCCAGGGTCCTGTTCATTCAAGCTAACTTTTTGGTCACTTAAAAGGATGACGGAGATAATGCTGAGAGTGTTCCATTGCCTACTTTTATGGATAGAGTTGCATCATACACCAGAGGGATCAATTTTGCATGAGCAGGTGGGTGGATTGGTTAGCTAGACTGCAGTCTCCTACTTTATCCTGCAATCGTTTTCCAATTAGCTTCCTTCCATTTCTTTCCTTATGTGTTAACTCTAGGGGGAAGTGGCTGGCAAAGCAAGTCACTGGAGCAGTGCAGTGTAAAACATTTTCCCTAAATGTGAGCATAGGATTGTTAGAAAAGTTTAGAGAGGAACCAGGGACCCATTGTCAGTGATCCTGAGGGCCATATTGGAAAAGGAACCTGGTTTCACTTACATTCTTTCTCTCCCTCCTCCTCAATGACGTCCAGACTGGAAGCGGGCCTGAACTAAAGTCCTGAAGTCTCAACACGCCCAAGCTTTAGGGAGCACTCAAGTTCTGAATCTGGAATCCATGTTCTTTTTTTAACGGTCCCTGCCCTCTTGGATTGGACCAAATCCTCCCACATTCTGTTCATGTCCAAACTATCCAAGGCCTAGGTGGGAAACAATGGGTTCCGTTGCAGAAAATGCCTGTGACTTAAGAGGCGCATTTGTGGCGGATCAAGCGCTAGCAAAAAGACCGATGTCATCCAGCCCTTATAGTTTTGCGGGGAGGTCAAGCAAAGGAAAAATGATCTGGAGAAGAAAATTAATGGTGGTCAGAAGTGACTCATGAAGCAGGATGGTTGATAATGAGTGTTGTGTTTACCCAAGAGAAAGCTGGGCACCCTTAACCCTTGCAATGATGGGACACAGGAAGCATTAGTGTTAAAATGAACCATTGATCTGGAAGTTAATCAATTCCTATTAATCATTCTTAGACTAATTGTTAATAATGCATTAGTAACATGAGAGCAAGCGTGGTATAGTGATTTGAGTGTTGGGACAGACCAGGGTTCTAATCTCTACTTGGCTGTGGAAACTTAGTTGGTGACCTTGGGTGAATCACACTCTCTCAGCCTCAGAAGAAGGCAGTGGCAACATGTCCCTCCCCCCAAACGTATCTTGCTGAGAAAACCCTAGAAGAGGGTTATCATAAGTTGGAGTCAGCTTGAAGGCACATAACAATATGTGCAGCTGAAAAATGTTTTAAAAACCAACCAAAATTCTGAAAAATGGCCAACCCCTTCAACGTGCTCTACAAAACTGACGGATTAAAAATCAAATGAATTATTAACCATCATTTCCCCCTGTTGGTCTTTAATAATATAAAATAGTGACATTTTGAATAGTTGAAATTTTTGTAACAGATTAGGTGAAGATCCTAATGAATCTGGCAAAATGTAAAGTTCAACAAGCATATTTACACAGAGGTCTGGAGAGGCAATTGCAAAGGAAGCCAGAGGAAAAAAGAGTAGGAAGGCAGGTGGTAGGGTGAGGGATCTCTTCGGCTGCATCGATGCCCATTTCGGTTAGAAGAGTAGATGCCAGGTGCCATCCAGCAGCCATTGCTCAGACTGGCAAAATCATCACATTAGGATGTATTGTACACCACGTCGTGAAATATCAGAAAAATAGTTTCACTAGCACAATGCCTGGTTATGCCATCATTAGTCACCGAAAGGATTCCTGCCTTCATTTTTAATAAATTATATCCTGTAACTTCACTGTATAAAACAATTATCATTCCATTTCCTGGTTGGACACTGTGTGAACAGACTGTTAGGCCATTTCCGCACTACATTGTTATTGTGCTATTATTCTACTTCCAACATCATGTGGAATCCTGGAGTTTGCAGTTTAAGGAGGGTGATGTAGCTCATTTCTGCACTACACTGTTACAGTGCTCTTACTCCACTTTCACCATCCTATGGAATCCTGGGGTTTGTAGTTGAGGGAGGGGCAATTAGAATTCTCAGCCAGAGAGCTCTTTGGCCTCAGGAAACTACAACCCCCAGAATTCCACAGGAGGTTGGAAGTGGAATAACTGTGTAGTGCAGAAACTATAACCATGTACTACAGAAATAGCTTAGGTCTTCAATCTCATCCTGCACTCTGAGCCAACCCAAAAGTGCCAACACTGTCTGGAAGCAATTCTCTAGTTTCAGGCAGGATTCTTCATTAGTCCTACCTGTGACCATCCATATGCAGAGCGTGCTGAACTCCAGGCCACCAGTTTTTCCCCCATGTGCCCATTCAAGCCTCTAAACCTTTGCTCCAAATATTTGCATTCTCTGCTGATTTGTGTTGGAGGTCTTTGCGTTGATTTTTCTTCCCCCTGCTTTCCCACCCCTGTTTTTCTGGAGCCCATCCTCCTGGCTTGCGGAGGTGTGTGTATATATAACAACGCCTTCAGTCCAGCGCTAGGCAAACTGTCAGCAGCGTGTGGCCGCAAGTCATAGGTTTTGGCTCTAGGGTACAGGGGTCTTTTGCAAAGAAAGCCTTGCTAAGGCTTCCAAAGATCTTGAGATGTTTACACACATCTCTCTCTCTTTAGACACACACACACACCACACTAAAAGGAAAAATTGGTGATGAGGAGGATAAGTTTAAGGTGTGGGGCAGAGGAGTAGAATTGGGATAGGAACTCGAATCTGCAATAACAAACAGGAGGCCAGGGTGAGTCAGAAATAAATAACAGGAGAGACTGAGAACAAGATCTCAGCAGTTCATTAATCCCATAACTTCTCATAAAGCATTACCTCATGAGGAATTTCATATAAATCTCTTCGGATTCCTTTCCATCCCTGAACAGAGGAGCTCACGGCGCAGCAGAGTTCTCCTTTTCCTCCATCCCCACCCGCGCATTCCCCTCTCTTCATCCTTGCCAGCTTGATCAGATGTTAAATTATTGCTGTGTCCAAAACAACCTCGGGGCCAGGCAATTTTGAGAAACAGGTCCGGGCTGTTTGTCAAAGAAATACACAGCTTTTCCAAAATCAACTGGTTATAATGTTTGGTCACTGTTGAATCTCTCTCTCCAAGATTCCAGCAAGTCTCATCTTGGCTGCGGCTAAGAGTGGGCAACATGTGGCTGCTTGTGGGGTTAGGAGGGCTAATTTGAGGACTTGGCCTCAAATTTTCAAGGGATTTATTTATTTGGTCTGGGAGTAGCACAGCAGTATTCGGTCTGTAGCACAGCGGTAGTTTCTGGCTGAGAACCTCTTCAAAGCTGGTGGAGCCTAAAGTCCTCCTAGCGTGCTTATGCAGGGGTCTGAGTGACAGTTCCAGTGGGCAGGGAGGCAACCAGCTTGGCACATCCATGGCTGGTCGGTGGCCATTTGGATTAGGGATGCAGCTCTACCCAGCAGCCAATCAACTGCTGTTGTGCAGCCTGGGAAAAACCATTCCATAAGAAGGTACCGGATACCTCTGTGTGCAGAGTCTTAAAAAGTCCTTGTGCTAGCATAAAATCTGGTGACACAAGCATCAGCCACGTGCTTTGCAAGTAGAGCAGCCCTAGGCCCTTTCTATAGGATGATGCTCTTGCACATCCTCCCATTGTGGTCCCAGCAGCGCCTCTGCCGGGATGGGAGCATGTTCCCAGCACTCCTCTCTGCAAGTGGATGGCTGCCTGTGGAAGGAAGCGCAAGCGATACACTCCGTCCTTCTAAACTGCAGATGGTCTTCTTCACTGCTGCAGTGGGGAAGGAAGGGTGTAGATTGCACTTCCAGCCCTTCTTTGTGGCTGGCTGTGACGGATGGCTCGCACAATCAGGGGTCATTGATGGACTTTTCCCATCAATGGTATACCCTGCGATGGTGCTGGCTGGCAATGCAAGAAGGGTGGGACTGAGACAATGTCATGCGGAAGCATCGTCACATTCCTGTTCCTCTCGTGCCCTAATACCGGGACGCCACTGTTATGCAGAAATGGCCCTAGACTCAAACCAGGCACTTCCTACTACAAAAGTTAAGCAGCAGATTTACAAGGTCCTCCAAGACTGGATGCATCTTGTCAAGCCTTTGTTTTTGTTTTTTTTAAAATATTTTTATTGACAATAAAAAACATACAGACATAGGTTAAAAAAAAAATAAACAAGTATCACATACAGAAATAACAAATAGTAATATTAATATAAACCCCTCATTCTATATAAACCTCTTTCCAGTCCTTTTTCCAGATTTTGGCCACTAAGGACCATTCCTTTTCGACTTTAACCTTATCAGTCTTATCATCCATTAACGCAGTCAACAAATCCATTTGAAACATTTCATATAATTTCAATATCCGTTGATCCTGCGAATGTATCTCTTGACTTCTCCAGTTGGAAGCATAGACAATTCTTGCGGCCGTCACCATATATAGAAGAATTCTACCATATTGCTTCTGGTACTTTTGGTTAGCTCCCACAAACATATTCTACAAATATCAGTGTCAAGCCTTTGACACTGCAGCCACCAAATCCCAAGCATGGAATTTTAGGAGGGGTCTGTTAGCATCCTGTTAGTGAGATGCACAGGTGTGAGTCTACCTTACACCTGTGTGTCTCTTTTTCTGGCTGTTGAAGTGTTCTCTTTCGCCCTACACATTGACCAAAGCCTCCTCCCCCAATTTTGCTACAGTATTCCCCCAAATGGCTATCCTATTGCTGGTGGAGAGTGAGGGGGATCGCAAAAGCATTTGACTGTGACCCCATGGTCTTCAATTGACTGGGGAAGAAGGATGTTCAATGGTTGTGCTGCATTTTTTTTTAAAAAAATATGTAGTGTGTGTTGACTGTGTTTTTTTAAAAAAATATTTTAAAATATTGTTTTAATTGGGTTGGTTGTTTAATGCTTCGCAAACTTTGTACTACATCTTGTTTTAGCTATTTTAGCAATAGCAATAGCATGTGTATTTCTATGACGCTTATCAGCTAAGTACTGTGTAAGCAGTTTACAATGTGTTTAGCTAATTGCCCCCAACAAGCTGGGTACTCATTTTACTGATCTATGGAAGGATGAGTCAACCTAGAGCCCGGCAGGATCGAACTCACAACCTTGTGGCTGCAGTACCAGCATTTAACCACTGCACCACCAGGGCTCCTATTTTATTGTAACTTATGTTGCAAGATACTTTGGGTCCCATATTGGGAGAATGGTAGGATAAAATTTAATTTGGGGGTGAGCAACTGTGGAAGGCTAGGCAGCTGTGTGAGCCGCCTAGAAAAACTTGGAGGATTTGCACCCCCAATTGCTTCCACTCCCACAAATAAAAATTAAAATTAAAAAATTGCCTCCCACACACCCTCTAGAGCAGGGCTTTCCAAATGGTGTGTCATGACATGTTAGTGTGTTGCCTAAAGTGTGTAGGTGTGTCACCTCCCTGGGCCAAGAACAACCCCCCCCCAAGCCTTGGAAATGTATGTTATTATTTATAAGTCATATATTTTTAAAAATATAAATGAAATAATTTCAGGAGATATGTTGTGTCCCCATACATTTTGTTATTACAATTTATGTATGTGCCTGTATCTCTTATAAGGGGTTATTTTAACTTCCGGTTTGCTAGTAAAACTGAATTACTGTGTCGCGAAATGATGCATGTCTAAAAAGTGTGTCACCAGCATGAAAAGTTTGGAAAGCTCTGCACTAGGGGATATGAGGAGCATTTCCACCATGTCTTGTGTGCCTTCTTGTGTCAATTTGGGCCAGAACTGCCCTTTTTTTTAACAACAAGAAGTGAATAGAAATCACTTCCTGTTTCAAAAAACAGGAACTGGACTAGGCAGGGATTCTCTAGAATGTGGTGGAAATGCCCACCACAACTTCTAGAGGGCATTTGGCAGCCAATAAGATAGATAGATAGATAGATAGATAGATAGATAGATAGATAGATAGATAGATAGATAGATAGATAGATAGACAGACAGACAGACAGACAGACAGACAGACAGACAGACAGACAGACAGATATTTGAAAAATTTTGCAAAAATTTTATTTGACCCTGGTGGGGTTCTAGGGGTATCCAAATGTGGAAATGCTCTCCACACACCCTAGAGGACACTTTGGGGCATTTAAACATTTTTGTGACTCCTGGAGGACTTTGGATGCCACAGAAATAACCCTGAGAGTCACACTTTGCCCACCCCTGAATCAGATGGATAGATAGATGGATGGAGATGGATGGATGGATGGATGGATGGATGGATGATAGACAGATAGATCTGGGAACCCTGCAATGTCATCCTTGGGCCCCACTCATGTCCTTTTCTTTTCTTTCTCCCAGGCAATGCAACAAAACCTCCAACGGGAGTGATAGCTGCGACCTCATGTGCTGCGGCCGTGGCTACAACCCCTACACGGACAAGGTGGTGGAGCGGTGCCATTGCAAGTACCACTGGTGCTGTTATGTCACTTGCAAAAAATGCGAGAGGACTGTCGAGAGATACGTGTGCAAATGAGACCCGTTCCGTATGGCCCTCATCTCCAACGGGCTCACAGACAGACAAGCCGGGGCCTCCTTTTTCCCAAGTGCTCTTCGGACAGCTTCCCCACGCTAGACCACATTGCCTCATGAACGAGGGAGAAAACTAAGATATTTGGATGCAAAGCTGCTGCAGCTTTGGAATGATGATATTTGAAAACTGTCACTTTGGGGGCACATAAGGAAGGTTCTCCCACAAACTTTGGAGAGAGCAAGACTCAACAAAGCCCCTTATGCCGTTCCTTCTTGGATGAGACCTTTGTTGCAAAAACGATGAAAACCTTCATTGCAAGCACCAATTGAAAGACCGGACTCGGTTCTTAGAATGACCTACTGGCATTTGCTTTCTGTGATATTCGGCTACTGATGGCCTTCCGTGTGCTACGGGTGGGGATGGTGAATGGGGAACTTCTGCTGTGTGGGGGCGAGATAAGCATGGATGAAAGTCATAAGGGAAAACTTTTGTTTCTCTGTTGTAATGGAATGGACACAGTGTTCCAGACAGAATGATATTCACTCCTTGGTAAAAGGAATAGCATAGTACAATAGTACAGTTTTTCAGCAAGCAGGACGATGGGAAGAAAATGAGGACACTCCTCCTCAAATAAGAATTCTGCTTGTCAATGGAATTTTCTTCCAATCCCCAAATTTCTAGCATAGCAGGGAAAACTGTTCACTCCCAGAACTCTCATATCGGCTGTGTTCTCCCTCCTTTGGTCAGTCCTCTTGGCATGCCTACACTCTACTTCTAAGTGCTCACTTGAAGTTATAAGTTGCTGCAATGCTAGAAATTTGGGGTGCTGAAGGAAAATTTCATGGGAGAGGAACAGAATTCTTACAGGAGCGGCAATGTACTCATTTTGCCTCCCGCTCCATAGCTACATCTCTATCAGCAATGCTTTTAATTTTTGTTTGCTTCCTCCCTAGGTTGCTTCCACCACTTAACAAACTTCTTTAGAGGAAGGAGCACCTACTGCTCTGAAAAGTGACTTGGTTGGAGTATAGCTCTCAAGCAGCAAATGGGAGGATATTGCTCACCTCACCCACAAAATACTAACCAGCATGCACTGTAGTGTAAGGCACATATACTTTAATAAACCTTGCAACATCGCATACTTACAAACACAGATCAGACGCATTATAGTAGCACAACAGCCCCCCCCGTTTCTTTCCACCACTGAGCCAAGAGCAGCCGTCTTGTCCGAATTGCCTATCCTGTCCCTCCTTACCAATAAGCATCAGACCCTCTGCAGGCTCAGTGGTGCCCAGGTGAAGGACATAAAGCTGGGTGGATGGACTGCTCCATTTCACCTGCTCAGTGTTGGATCTTGGGCAGAATTTGCTGGCTGCAGTGCCTGACTTTATTCACAGTCACTGCATTTTTTCCACCTAGTGCCTCTGCCTATGCTGGTATAGTTGTTCTGCCGCGATGTGGCAACAAGGTTGATGCTGTTATTTTTAATTTACCTTATCCCTCAGGAGGAAAAATGTCCTGACACTCCAGGACAGCCAATTGAAAATATTGTCAATGGGCATGAGACTTTTCTCATTTCAGGACTTTTTGCGAAACAACTACCAAAAAAAAAAAGGTCCCCCAAAAGTGTCTTGTGTAAAGCCTGTCTTTTGTGCAAAACATTGTCCACTTTACAAAACAAATTCTTTTTTTCCAGCCCCAAATGCAAGAAATCACACAAAATTGTGCAAGAATACTTATAATTTCACCCAGTGGAGAGAAAAGTTTTGAATTTTGTAATAATTGCATGTGAAAATGAAATAAGCAAAGATGCAAATCCCTATCAGCTACGGTCTAAATCCAGTTATTAGTCCCAACTAGCGTGTCCGAATCAGCAGAACTTACATAAGTGTTCACTTAACAAGTTCCCATTGATTCAGGGGGGTGTATTCTTGTCAGGACCAACAATGAGATTTAGGCCTGTGAATGCTAAAGGGAGACTCAAAGGGACTGAGAAGGTTAACACTTTGGAATATAGCTTCTAGAATTCCCAGCTAGCATGGCTGGTAACTGTGTTGGCTACAGGATGCTAAGAGTAGTAGTAAAAACAAAATAAAACAAAACATGTATGCCTTTTCAAGTACTGGTTCAGAAAGTGTATTCCACTGGATATCAGGTAACTTGGAGAGGGGAGAGGCAAGAGGGCTTGGAGAGCTGTTCCCTGGTGCCGGGCTGTAGGATGGTGAGCAACATCTGGTTGACCACTTGAAAACCAGATGTTAGATGAATGGTATTACAGCTGGGTAAACCAGACGGTGTCTTAAGCATGCCTAGACTTTCCTACGGAAGTCATTGGACATTTCTGTCTGATGCCAAACATCTGCATTCAAGTTCACATGTGTAGACGTGGACTTGTACATGAGGGTGCCCATTTGGTTATGCCTTCCGTTCTCCATTCAGCTGTACATTATGTTGTGTGTATTAGGATGTCTGTTTGAGCGTGCGGTCACTTGTGCAATGTTGCCATGTGACACAAGGGCCATTTACGCACTACATTGTTATAGTGCTATTATTTGACTTTCAACATTCTATGGCATCTGGGCTTTGCAGTTTGGGGAGGGATGTTTAGAATTCTCAGCCACAGAGCAATTTGGTCTCAGTAAACTGCAAACCCCAGGATTCCATAGGATGTGGAAAGTGGAATAAGAGCACTATAACAGTGTAGGGTGGAAATGGCCAGGAATTCAGTAGCAGTATCAGTGCATAACTCTGTATGTGGATGTTTAAGCAACCTCAATTTAGGTTCTTGGCCACTGAATCATAATACTGTAAATGGAAGTCATTTACCTCTCTTATGGTCAGGGAGATCCTCAGCCAGCTATGCTTTCTTGTGATCTGGGCAGTGACCAGGGTTGCTTACCAGGGGCTGATCCCTCCTCTTAAGGATATCACTCCATCTTTCAAGATGTATAATAGTGGCAGATGACAACCTATTCCCATTGATCCAGACATGCCTCTGAGCTTGCTGATTCTTCATGCCACTTGCCTTACTCCAGGGCTCCTAAGCTGGGACATGGAAAAGTTACCTTTTTGGACTACAGCTTTCCAAGTCCCCCACGTGGTAGGACTAATGGCCGTGTTGTTTGGGGCTTTTTGGGCCTTCTTGTCCCAAATAGTAACTTTTCCAACCACTGTCTTCAGCTGGCACAACATGTGAAGCCTGCTTTCCTACTGAGCCTGGGTCTTTGGTTTGGAAAGAGTAGGGCTGCCAATTCTCAGGGCCTGGCCTGGTATCTCCAGTTTTCATGGGTCATCTCCAGGTGGAGACAATGGCACCAATTCTCCAGTTTTGGGAGGCTCAGCTTCAGGCAAGAGGCAAGAGCTGTGTGCAAATCTCCAGCTCAGCTAGGGGAGCACCACCTTGCCACATTGTCCAAGGCTTAATTGATTGGCTGTTCCAATTTGGAAAGATTCTCCAAGGTGTCTGTGTGTTTACCTTCCTCCTTCCCTCCCAGTTTTTGGGGCACCAGGGCTCACCCTCTATTCAGCATCCACCTTCAGGTTAGAAGCACGGAGGCTGGCCTAAATGTTCCTTATCCTAAGAAGGTGAAGAAGAAGAATGCCTTCCTTTCACAATTGATCCAAGAAGAGCTCTCTTGACCTAGATCTCTGGAGTCAGTATGAAGTCAGGGGAGAAGAACCAGTAAGTTCAAGCATGAAATCCAGAAGGCTGTGCATACACAGCTGCCATCCTTCTTTTAAATCTTCAGACTAGGGCTGGCAGGTCACAGCTATCTCAGGATCTGAGGTTTCAGGGCCCAAACTTGAGACCTAGGGATGCCGACTTGTGACGTCACAAGGGGAGGAGATATTACAAGGGGCAGCCCCCCAGTGATGTCGTTAAGTAGGAGACTTTAAGCATCAAGCACAATTGTACGTAGGCTGCCATTTAAAATAAAAAAGCAAAACAATGATGATGAAGGAAGAGTACCCACACACTTTTCAAGGCAGCACTCTCACCTGAGATTCCTCCCCTGTGCCCTGAAAACCAGAGAAGGGGGCTGACTGTGAAACTCAGGGCCAGGCCTTGAGACTTGGCAACCCTACCAGTCTCAGTGTTCCCCAGCTGAATTGGCCCTCCTGGCATTCCAGTCTGGCCTTCAAGGGTTCCTCAGATGACCATGCCCCCTTCCCCATAATACCATTATTTTGCAGTTTTCCCACTTTCCTAAATGGCAGAATACCTCTAAAGGCTTAGTTTAATAAGTGCTTTGAGCTAAATTCTTTTCCATCTGGCCTTTTCCCCTTTATCCCACTACTGGAATGTGACCCCAGAGAAGCTGCATTGAAAGAATTCTCCTCTCCTTGTTCTAACCAGTTGTTTGTATGTCTGTGTGTGTATAGCTACAAACAAACAAAAAAGGGAAGCCACAAAAGGATGTGTGCAAATCCCCGAGAAAAGAGAGCATTACCTATTTGGAGCTGACCTCACCAAAGTATGGGAATGAGATGCACAGTCCTACCAAGTTTCCGGTGCAGAACCACTATCCGTTATGGATGTACATATTTTGTTTTGTATGCGGAACATACAGAAGTATTTATAAAAATATATCTGATGCTTTCCCCTCCCTTTATTCTACTTCATACAAATATATATGTGTACATATATATATATATGTGATATATATTATAAACAAGCTTAACAATGGTATGAAATAAAGGATGGAATTACACACAGGTCTGAAACAGAAGTCTGAAAGATCTCTCGTCTTGTTAATCACTTGGACCTAAACCCCTTGTGGGTCAAGAAGTGATAAACATTATCTTTTACCTATATGTCTGTCTGTCTATCTGTCCATCCATCACTACCTGGAATGCTTCCCTAAGCAGAACTATTAAAAAACATACAAATTATGCAAGAACACAACAGACAGAACCTTACCAGATGTGTAAAAGAATAAAACATGCCAATGAGTGATATTCTATATTATGATCTTACCTGGGATCCCCTGAGACTTCTTTTAAATGATTGCCATGCCCTGCTTCCAGAACATGGACTCTGACTCAGAGTCTGAAGCATGAGGCATGCCAGGACCTGATGTACAGGAGGAGGTTACAGTGCCACAAACAGAACAGGGAGTGGTGCCAACTCTAGCAGAGTCCTGCCCCTTCAGACACAGAAAATAACTTACCGGTACCCACCTTTGTTGAGCATAGACAGCAAAGAGAGAGCCTGTGCCAGTCTCAGAGGATTTATAGCTGACAGCAATTACTCAGGCAACAGCTGTGTTAAGCTGCTGACCTTTTGGGCACTGCCCTTCCTCTCCAGGAGTTGTCAGAGCTTATCTGACCCTCCTGCTTGCTGGATATCTCACTGAATTCTGTGCCTGACTCTGAATTACCCTGACTGACTTTGGACTCGCTTGTTTTAGAATTCTGTTGGACTTTATTTATGACCTTGTGCTTACTAAATAAAGTAAATAACAAGCCGGGAGCTATCAGTTTGTTTTCTTTGAGTTATCAGCTGTACCGCTCTGACTGAGATAGGACAACGATATGCAATGCAATGGAGTCTGGTAGCTTCCAGTGAATCTGCTCTGGGTTGCAGCCTGAACTTTGAGGAGCTATCCAAGGTGCTCATCTGATAGTAGGGACAGGGTCTGTCTTCTTGGGTAGCTGACTTAAAGTTCAGACTAAAAACCAGAGACAATTGCCTTTCCCAAAGAGCCACAAGCTCACACTGGTTCAAGCTGGATTCTCTCATGAGGACCTAGCGAATGAACTGGAGTTTAGCCACTGGGTCAATGAAACATATATAGAATCACAGAGTTAGAAGAGACACACAAAATTAATCCATAGGGTTAATCCATAAAGTTAAATGATTAAGAATCCGTTAAAAGACAGAATATTAAAAAAAAATCAACAAGGTGTTAGTAACACTCATAGCATTAGCACTTACTGAATTAAACTCTCATTAAAATCAAAAACAAGCACATATTCTACCATAGGGAAAATTCTGCTATAATAATAGATAATTATATTATATATAACAATATATAATAATAGATGAATGTTAAGTGTTGACCTCTACACTATTTCATTGAAAATGTAAGTTTTGTAGTGATATGCAATTTGATTATAGACGAAAAAGAAAAAAAATAATTTATAGGGAATATGGAAAATCAGTAAAGGGTGGTTTCTTTGGAGGTTCAAATAAACAGGAACAATGTCTTTGGTAACGGGTAAGAGGGAGTATTGGCAGAATGACAGGGGAGATCAGTGGGTATTGTGTTTCAGAACTACGAATATACCCCTGTTATCCTGCAATATTTTATTTATTTGTGTATTGATTATATGTCTGTTATATAGGTTTTGTATGCTTTCTCACAAGAGACTAATAAAAAAAAGAATTTAAAAAATCAAGACAGCACACCATTAAAAGCCCGTCACCTAATAGATTCTGGGGATCTGTAGTTTAGGGAGGGGTACTCAGAATTCTCAGCCCGAGAACTCTTGTGCCTCCTCCCAACTATTTTTTGTTTCATGACCAACATGGCTACCTGGAATATGTTTCCTGGATCTGAAGCTACCAAATTTTGCCACAGCAAGAGGCAACAATAGACTGGGATTTACCTTTGAGGGTTTTACCTCCAACAATGGCAAACCTCTTTCATTTGGACTGCAATTGGCAAGTTTTACCAATACAGCACCTAAAAGTTTTTCCAGGTGTAACAATACAAAGACTTCTTGAGATACTCAATGGTCTCTGTCTAAGAAAGGGACAGTTAGCTTCACACAGGACAGGGGCAGCCTGGATTTCAAGACAAGTTACTTTTCTGTTGCTAGAGGAGTTGAAATGTTGTTCCTTTTGTTTTGTTGCCCTTTGTCCAGGGTCGCTCATGTGGCGAGGCAGCCTCTGCCTGCATTGAGATTCCTCTAGGCCATCTTAATTGACAATAGAGTAACTCATCAGGCATAATGTAAGCCTCTGACTCTAAACTTTGCCACTTTTCTTCTCAGAAAACAGGAAATGCTTGGAATGAAAGTCAAAGCAGAAAGTGCAAAGGCAGGTTTACAGCTGAACATTAAGAAAACAAAAAATCGTGAGCACAGACTATTTACATCACCCTAAAGAAGATGATGAAGACATTGAAGTAGTTCAAGATTTTCCATATCTTGGCCCAGTCCTTAATCAGAAGGGAGACTGTGGTTAAAAAATCAGAAAATGACTTGGGCCATTTCTGTCCTATACTGTTATAGTGCTATTATTTCACTTTCAGCATCCTGTGGAATTCTGCAATTTGTAGTTTACTGAGGCCAAATAGCTCTTGGGCTGAGAATTCTAAATGCCCCTCCCTAAACTGCAAATCCCAGGATTCCATAGGATGTTGAAAGTGGAATAATAGCACTATAACAGTGTAGGGCGGAAATGGTCCAAGTCGTTTTCTGATTTTTTAAACCACGGTCTCCCTTCTGATTAAGGGAGGCACCTATGAAGGAACTGGACAAGATCCTGAAATGTACAAATATATCACTGAATACTAAAGTTAAGATTGTCCATGCCGTTGTTTTTCCAGTTTCTATGTATGGTTGTGAAAGCTGGAGAGTGAAGAAAACTGACAGGAAGAAAATCAACTCATTCAAAATGTGGTGTTGGAAAAGAGTTCTATAGATACCCCGGAGTGCTAGAAAGAGAAACAAATGAGTCCTAGAGCAAATCAGTCCTGAACTGCCCCTACAAGCCAAGAAGACTAAACTGAGACTGTCATACCTGGCCATATCACGAGAAGACTTGAGTCCCTAGAAAAGGTAATAATGCTTGGTAAGGCAGAAGGCAGTAGGAAAAGAGGAAAAATGCATTCCAGATGGATAGACTCAAGCAAGGAAGACAGGTCCCTGAATCTGCAAGAGCAGGGAGGTTGGTGATAGAGTCTCCCATCCATGGAGGTCTCCCATCCATAGCGATGCCATGAGTTAAGTCAACTTGACAGCAGTCAACAACAACAGCAACATTGATTTTAAATATCTTTTGCCTGATGAAGAAGCCAGTGGAGCTTCGGAAGCTTGCATGATGCATTTTCTGCAATTTGGTTGGCCAATAAAGGCATTGCTCTCTTGTAGATGTTGGATTTTGTTGTATTTTGCTGCAGGTCCAACACAGCCACCCCTGAATATGTTTTCGCCAAACTGACAACCCCAGCGTACCATAGGACTCAGCCATGGCCATCAAAGTGGAGGGCTAGTGCTATAGTTGTGAAGTGTGATAGGGCCTTTGGTCTGTCCTGTTTCCAAGCCCTTCTCATTTGGAGGTCTCTGTTCATTTCTAGGAATGATGCCCGCGAGAGAAAACTCCTGGCTTCCAGGCTATTTGTTTCTTTTTTGTGTTGTCCAAAAAGGGAAGGCCTTTAATCGTCCTGAAGAGGATGAGGCAAAGGGTTGTGTTCTCCACTTAAGCTGCACACAGTGAAGGGAGGTTTGGGGAGGGAAACAGCAATCTGAATGCAATTAACAACGATTTTGTCGGAAAAGTGATAAACAGGTCCCAGAGGGATCGGCCTTGTTTCCTGTTAGAAAACAGACCCTCAGAGGCAGGACTAGGCAGAGTGTCTTGTGATGTGTCTACTCTGCAGAACAGTCAAAAGACCCCCTTCCCAGGGATGTAAATCTTGGTTGATTTGACTCTTGCATGCAAGAATGAATAACATCCCCTCCAACATTTCACACATGAAAATCAGGGCACATGTGGCCAAGCAACATCGGAGTGCGGTCAAGTTATCAAAAGGAAGAAAACACAAGCTAGGAGAGGTGGCAGCAATTGGCTTTTGTCTGAGCCTCCTGGGAAGGGCAAGATGTCGCCACCTTCTCTCTCCTCTCCTTGGTGAGTTAGTTGAGTTCAAACTCCTTTTTCACTTTGCACTCAAGTTTGCAGCAATGGAAATAAGCTGAGGACAAAATGAGAAGAGAGAAATAGGGGTGTTTTAAAAACAGCTGAAAATGTGGGACGACCAAGGATGAATTAGGACTGTCCCTGCCAGATTGGGGCAAGTGCAGGTTATGTTGTATTGAAGTCATTGGGGAGGCTTTGAGAGCGTATACAACCTTGAAAAATGTTTTTGTTAATAAATCACACAGCCATAGACCATAGTGGTTTGCTTTTGCCTGAGCTTTCTGGGAAGAGCAAGATTCCTTCCCCTCCTCTCCTCTCCCCTGCCGTTGCAGAGGTGGGCAACTATTATTTCACTGTGAACTCAGTTTGCAAAACAGAAACACTGGCCATTTCCTCACTAGACTGTTATAGTGCTATTATTCCACTTTCAAAACCCTATGGAATCCTGGGGTTTTCAGTTTAGGGAGCTTATACACCTCAAAGGCCCCTCCCTAAACTGCAAACTCCAAGATTCCATAGGATGTTGAAAGTGGAATAATAGCACTGTAACAGTCTAGTGAAGAAATGGCCCAGGTCTAATGGTTTGAAGTCACAGGAGGGTAGATTTCAGTTGAACGTTAGAAGGAACTTCTTGACAGTAAGAACGGCTGAGCAATGGAACCAATTGCCTAGAGAGGACACGATGTCTCCTTCTTTGGACATCTTCAAAAAGAGGATGGACAGCTCTCTGCTGACAACATTCTAGCTGGAGATCCTGCACTGAGCAGGCAGTTGGACTGAATAGCCCATGAGGTCCCTTCTAACCCTATGGCCATTTCTGCCCTGTACTGTTATAGTGCTATTATTCCAATTTCAATCTTCTGTGGAATTCTGGGGTTTGTCGTTTACTGAGGCCAAAGAGCTTTCTCGGTGTCTAGCTCGAGGAAGGTAATGGTATCACTCTATTCTGAATTGGTTAGACCTCATTTGGAATATTGTGTCCAGTTTTGGGCACCTCAATTCAAGAAGGATATTGACAAGCTGGAATGTGTCCAGGGGACGGTGACCAAAATGGTGAAGCCATGAAGCCCTATGAGGAATGGCTTAGGGAGCTAAGTATGTTTAGCCTGCAGAAGAAAAGCTTCAGAAGGGACATGATAGCCATGTTTAAATATTTGAAGGGATGTCATGTTGAGGAGGGAGTGAGCTTATTTTCCGCTGCTCCAGAAACTAGGGCAAGGCGCAATGGATTCAAGCTGCAGGAAAGGAGGTTCCACTTAAACCTTAAGAAGAATTTCCTGACAGCCAGAGCTGTCCAACAGTGGAATCTGCTGCCTCTATGGAGTGTGCTGGAGTCTCTTCCTCGGAGATTTTTAAGCAGAGGCTGGATGGCCATCTGTTGGGAGTGCTTTGATGTGGGTTCTTGCATAGCAGGGGGTTGGACTGGATGGCTCCCGTGGTCTCTTCCAACGCTATGATTCTATGAGAATCCTAAAGGACTCTCCCTAAAGTACAAATGGGATGGGGCTGGAGAGTAAAAAAGGTGAAGGAAAGGTTTTACATGAACAAAATATTGTGGTAATGATGGAGAGAACTGGGAGCGAGTCAACAACCACTCAAGGTGGGGAAGTCTGGGGCAAAATCCAGCCTGGGAAAGAAAATGCAATGCTGCACTCACCCATGAAAGCTTAGCACGTACAAATTTGTAATGGGTTGCTTATAAGCAAAGGTAAGGTTTGCTGTACAATTCAGTTCTGGCAACTTCTGGGGAAGCGTGCAGTTGGTACCCATGACTACCCTTTGAATAAATTACTGGGAACTTCAGAGTGCGTTCTTTGGAGTAAAGGCTGCCCTGAACTTGACAGTTCCCAAGATAATGAGCAAAAAACAGGAGACGTCTCTCAAGGTGATCCACAGGTGTGTGATTTATTAACAAAAAACATGTTTCAGGGTTGTATACGTTCTCAAAGCCCTTCTTTGGGGTTATATGTAATATAAAAAGAGAGGCAAAATGTAAAAACATGATAAAACAAAGCACAATTGAGAACAAAGCACAATTATTTTTGTACATTTGTAATTTGTATTTTATTATTTATGTGTGGCTTCTTTTTATGATTTTTTGTACAGCCTATTGTAACTGGCTCTGCCCCTGCCTCCTGCTCCTGAGTACAAGAGGGGACCCCTTAAGACTATCTGCTTGTGACCACCCATTAATTCTCCCCATGTGATTCAGTGACTTAGGGCATTTCTAAACTACACTGTTATAGTGCTATTATTCCCCTTTCAACACGCTGTGGAATCCTGGACTTTGCAGTCTAGGGAGGGGCCTTTAGAATTCTCAGCCAGAGACCTCTTTGGTCTCAGGAAACTACAAAGCCCAGAATTCCACAAGATGTTGAAAGTGGAATAATAGCACTATAACAGTGTAGCAAGCAAAGGCCCTTAGCAGAAGTTACTGAGGGGTTTAAATTGTGCTTCTCCCCTCTTTGACTCTGTAGAGGTTTTCCCTCCCCATGCTGTGGGGGTGAGAATCCTACACACACACACGACATGATAGCCATGTTTAAATATTTGAAGGGATGTCATGTCAAGGAGGGAGCGGGCTTGTTTTCTACCGCTCCAGAGACCAGGACAAGGAGCAATGGATTCAAGCTGCAGGAAAGGAGGTTCCACCTGAACCTCAGGAAGAACTTCCTGATGGTCAGAGCTGTCCGGCAGTGGAAGATGCTGCCTCCATAGAGTGTGGTGGAGTCTCCTTCTTTGGAGGTTTTTAAGCAGAGGCTGGATGGCCATCTGTTGGGAATGCTTTGATGGGTGTTCCCGCATAGCGGGGGGTTGGACTGGATGACCCCTGGGGTCTCTTCCAACTTTGTGCTTCTATGTACATACACACACACACACATGGACACAAAGGCACATAAAGAAGGAATGGGAAAGAACAGATCTTTTATGGAATGCTTTTGTTCTAAGCAAGCAATGTTACACTAGAAAAAAAGGTTTCTTGTATGAGAGAGACAATACACTATAGTGGTTTGAGCATTGGGCTACACCCCTGGAGACTGACCATTTCTGCACTACACTGTTCTAGTGCTATTATTCCACTTTCAACATGCTGTGGAATCCTGGAGTTTGCAGTTTAGGGAGTGGCATTTCAAAATCATAGAATCATAGAATCATAGAAATGTAGAATTGGAAGAGACCACATGGGCCATCCAGTCCAACCCCCTGCTATGCAGGAACATCCTCAAAGCATTCCTGACAGATGGCCATCCAGCCTCTGCTTAAAAACCTCCAAGGAAGGAGACTCCACCACACTCCACTGAGTCAGCCTATTCCACTGCCGGACAGCCCTGACCGTCAGGAAGTTCTTCCTGAGGTTCAGGTGGAATCTCCTTTCCTGCAGCTTGAATCCATTGCTCCTTGTCCTGGTCTCTGGAGCGGCAGAGAACAAGCCCTCTCCCTCCTCTACATGGCATCCCTTCAAATATTTGAACATGGCTATCATGTCCCCTCTTCTGCAGACTAAACATGCCCAGCGCTCTAAGTCTATCCATAGGGCATGGCTTCCAGGCCTCTCACCATTTTGGTCGCCCTCCTCTGGACTTGCTCCAGCTTGACCATGTTCTTCTTGAATTGGGGTGCCCAGAACTGGACACAGTATTCAAGATGAGGTCTAACCAAAGCAGAATAGAATGGTACCAGTACCTCCCTCAATCTAGACACCATACTCCTGTTGATGCAGCCGAGAATTGCATTGGCTTTCTTGGCTGCCGCATCACGCTGCTGACTCATGTTCAGCTTGTGGTCTATGAAGACTCCTAGATCCCTTTCGCACGTACTGCTATCCAGCCATTGTCCCCCTTCCTATATTTCTGTATTCAATTTTTTTTTCTACCCAAGTGTAGGACTTTACACTTGTCTATGTTGAATTTCATTTTGTTAGCCTTGGCCCAGCAATCCAATCTATCCAGGTCATTTTGAATGTTGATCCTGTCCTCTGGCGTATTAGCAACCCCTCCCAAAATCTTAGCCAAAGAGCTCTTTGGACCCAGTAAACTACAAACCCCAGAATTTCCACAGGATGTTGAAAGTGGAATAATAGCACTAGAACAGTGTAGGGCGGAAATGGCCCAAGGTTCAAGTCCCCACTTGGCCAGAGAAACCCACTGGGTGAGCTTCGGCATGGTCACACTTTCTCAGGCCCAGAAAACCCCTTGATAGGGTTACCAGAGATGTTTTGAAAGCACATAACAACTACAATGACAACGGCAACGACAACCTCAATCTTGTACATGAAGGCACCTTCCTTCAGGCATGACTTTGGAGTTTTCTTCTCCTGTACGATTTTTAAAACTTTTGCCTGATGAAGACGACAGTGGAACTTTGAAAGCTTCCATGACTTAGGCCATTTCTGCACTAGACAGTTATAGCGTATTATTCCACTTTCAACATCCTATGGAATCCTGGGGTTTGCAGTTTCGGGAGGGACCGGCTGGCCCCTCCCGAAACTGCAAACCCCAGGATTCCATAGGATGTTGAAAGTGGAATAATAGCGCTATAACAGTCTAGTTCGGAAACGGCCTTATTTTATGCGTGTTTGGCTAGCCCAATAGAGGTATCACTGTTCTGTGGATTTTGGGTGTTGCTGTATATACCCAACTCAAGAGTGGGTCCGCTGACCGCATAGCTTGGCCATGAGGACTTTTGTAAGCAGGTGGAGGAGGGGGCAGCACGTCAGCCTGTGAAACAGCCCAGCCATCAAGCTGGGAGGAGATCCCGTATTTATCACGTCTCTCCATCCTCACAGGGCCTGACAAGAGAACAGATTAGAGTGATGGAGCTGAAGAGCCAGCGTCTTCTCACGGCTCTTTTTCCCTTCAAGCACCAAAGTTTTCAAGGAGGATTTTCCCTGACAGAACTAAGTCCCACAGTCAGGCTCCTCTCCTTAATGGGCTGCATCTGCTTAGTGTAACTTTGCCTTCGACCTTGATGTCTTGTCAGGCTTGGAAGGACTACGGCTGAGCAATACGTTCTCTCCTCCTTGGACTAAAGGAGCATTTCTGTTTCTGCTTATTGGCTTCCTCTCCTACATGATTTAAAGGACTATTGATGCCCTGCACTATGGCCATTTCTGCACTAGCCTGTTATAGCGCGATGATTCCACTTTCAACATCCTATGGAATCCTGGGGTTTGCAGTTTCGGAGGGGCCACCCGGCCCCTCCGAAACTGCAAACCCCAGGATTCCATAGGATGTTGAAAGTGGGATCATCGCGCTATAACAGGTTAGTGCAGAAATGGCTTATATGTGGAGGTGCCTTTGAGAACAGCCCCTAAACTTCAGTTAGGACAGAACATGGCTTCAAGGCAGCTTATTTGGACAGGGCAGTAGAAACACATAGGCAAGTTTCTGACAGTGAAATTCCTTTTAACAAGATCTTTTTACAATGCTCTCTCCCTTTCTTCCCATCTAGCTGGAAGAGATTACCATATTTGCCAGAATATAAGATGCACCTGTGTGTAAGACGCACCCCATTTATACACTGGCCAATACTATTTGCCAGTGTATAAGACACACAGGCATATAAGACACATCCCATTTTCAAACAGTATTTTTCAGGAAAAAAGGTGAGTCTTATACACCAGAAAATGCAGTATTTTTATTATTACATTTTTAGCAGCAGTGACATTGGGAGGATGTTAAAGCAGAGTTGGGGAAACACAAACATTCTGTATTGGATGGCAGAAGCATACCTGCAGGAAATAATAGGATAAATGAAACTTAAAATGGGAAAGAGTGGGGAAAGTTTAATAACTTTTGCAAGAAAGAGAGTACAGCCAACTTACCTCATTTGCTTAACTTTCATGAATTTGGTTGTTATTTTATTTTACTCTAGTAGTGTATTTACCCAGCATTGCCCAGGATTTTATTTTATCATAGGTAATACTTGTTATAAATACCTTAGGAATTACCTTACCTTACCTTAGGAATTAGATGTGGTTGGAAATACACAGATTTGAGATCCTGTGTCTCTAATTCCCCAAACCGTGTTGTCTAGTACATGTAACTTTTCCCCATATTCCCCAATCCAATCTGTATTCAGAGTTATTAACATACAGAGGTTGGTTTCCTGAGGGAATACACTACCCTCCTCCTCCTTGCTGCTAGGTCTCATCCCCATAGCAACTGGTCTGAGGCCCAAGAGCTCTCTGGCTGAGAATTCTAAAGTCCCCTCCCTTACCTGCCAACCCCAGGATTCCATAGAATCTTCACAGCTAGCCAATCCTATGAGGTCTTCTCACTTCACACAGCCAATTGTATGAGATCTTCGCCTGCCCAACAGACAAACTCACAAACTTTGACTTTCATATATTAGATTTATTTATTTATTTATTTATTTATTTGGCTGAAATATGGGCATGTGCAAATGTTTCCTGCAAATCTCTCTTCACCTTAGGACATTTTGCTGCCAACCTGCCGGGATCCCAGGAGCTACTGATGTTCCTTGCTCAGCTCTGGCCAGTGTTTCCTCCAGGCATAGAATCATAGAATCATAGAATCATAGAGTTGGAAGAGGCCCCAGGGGCCATCGAGTCCAACCTCCTGTCATGCAGGAACGCCCTCAAAGCACTCTCGACAGATGGCCATCCAGCCTCTGCTTAAAAACCTCCAAGGAAGGAGACTCCACTACTCTCCGAGGCAGCATATTCCACTGCTGGACAGTCCTGACCGTCAGGAAGTTCTTCCTGAGGTTCAGGTGGAATCTCCTCTCCTGCAGCTTGAATCCATTGCTCCTTGTCCTGGTCTCTGGAGCAGCAGAAAACAAGCCCTCTCCTTCCTCTACATGGCATCCCTTCAGATATTTAAACATGGCTATCATGTCCCCTCTTAACCTTCTCTTCTGCAGACTAAACATCCCCAGCTCTCTAAGTCTATCCTCATAGGGCTTCATGGCTTCCAGGCCCTTGGCAGCAGCCACTCTAGATGATGGAGCCCATGGTAGGTCTGCACCCCCAGCTCTCTCCCACAGCTCCAGAGGATCACAGAATCATACAATCATTATCAATGCTAAGTATGGAAAAAATCCAAACCTCCAGCGAAGGAAGATTGTGAACTAAAATTGTTTGATGTAGCGTTAACGGCGAAATTAATGACACTGATAAGAGGGGACTTGCTTGATGGTTCTGTAAAAAAAAAAAAGTGTCCTGCTTATCTCCTATTTCAGAGGTAAATGGGGAGACACGTCAGTAGCAAGCTTTATTGACTGAAGGTATAAGATATAAGAGATAAGAGACAAGAGATAAGACTAACAGTTACTGGATTTTTTTCCTTTAAAGATATAGTATTTAACGAGATACACAGATTATGCAATATATATGAACAAATACCTTTGTACATTTATAGTAGTATCCCATTATGTAACATTGGAGAGATTAGATCTCATAATGTGTAAATGAAAATATATCCAATGATAATTCCGTGGAAGTCATGGGCAAGTGAAGGTACGTTTGTGGGAGATATGTTTGTGGAATTGTATGGATGAATGTGTGAAATAAGACTTCTTTCCTTTTATTCCATTCAAAATTAACTAGAAAAAAAAAGAATCATACAATCATGGGAAGACATGACTCACTGGAAAAGATAAAAGTGCCTGGTAAGATAGGAGGAAGTAGGAAAAGAGGAAGACTGCATCACAGATGGAGAGACTCTGTCAAAGACCATTTCCGCACTAGACTATTATAGCGCTATGATTCCACTTGCAACATCCTATGGAATCCTGGAGTTTGCAGTTTCAGGAGTGGCCATCAGGAGAGAACGTACGAGGTTCGACAGAGGATTTTGAGATGGATTTTTCAGGGGAATACTACGCCTGATCCTGTAGCCCAGGTAGCCAGAAGAAAGTCAGTTGGAGCGGAGATTCTCAGCACGTGGAGGCTGAGGGGAAGGCTCGGCAAACGGAGCGGCAGCAAGGCAGGATGGAAGGCAGGAGTGATCCAAAGAAGCGCTCAAAGTCAGGGGTTCTTATAGGGGGAAATGTGCATGTGGGGTAGTCTGTTCCCGGGAAAAACAATGGGTTGGGGACAAAGCCTCCGAAAGGTCAGTACTTAGAATGATTGGATTTTGACGGTGCTGTCAATAGCACAGACAGTATGAAAATGGGGAGTGCTTGACAGTTGGCTATTCAGAAGCGCTAATCTTGTCAAGCTGCCTGCTCGGGGCAGAGAACTCTTTGTATGCTTCGTGCATACTTAATGTAGTTTCAAAGTGCACTTGCCCGGAGGTCTCCCGAAGCTGCATGCTGGAAAATTACTGGCCTGCCTGGATCTGTCTTGTATATTTCAGCTCGTCTGGGCGTGTCCGTGTCGTGCTTGTCCGGGGCCTTGCAAGCACGTGGAGGGGAGCAGTTTGGAATGGCCAATCTTTAGATATCAAATTATATTTAGTAAACCCTGGGCTTGGACTGTAAACCACAGTAACACTTATGAAGACTCCACAATGCTCAGCATTTTGCTCTCCTGGATAATGTTGAATGATGTGTGTGCACACATGTAAAGCCAGATGACCCAATGGCTCTTTAGCTGGAACTAACAATGGGGTTTAGGCCAAAGCAAAATGATTACACTCATGAAATTCCACTTAGACAGCCATGAACTGAATGTGTCCATTGGTCAAAAAAGCAATAGGATTCTGGCCAGTCTGTTTGGACAGAAAGAGTCAGAAGAAAATGGCAACCGGTTAAGATTCAGCAATGAGGAGGTAGCACGCTATGCTTTGAAACAGTACGTTTTTGGATTATAATTCCTATAGTCTCCCAGCCCACACAGCAAAACTTTTCCAAGGTCTGGTAATAACTTGAACATAATTTAGTGGCTGTTCTCTTGGTTCCCCACACCCCTTGGCCTTTTTGTTCCAATTTGTTTAAAGAAAAAAAGGCAGGGGAACATTAATGAAAAAACAGAGCAGCCAAGAAATGATCAAGCCAAGGAACCAGAAGGGAAATCCGTCCACAGATGAAGGAAAGTCCTTGTAGCTGCTGCTGTGGCCGGTCTTGTGGAAGGTTTTCCTGTCAGCTGTGGGGTTGGGATCCAAGAAGTGCAGTCTGGGAGCTGGGACACTGCCATCTTTACCATGCAAATATTGACGGGTGTTGAAGGAAAAGGCCATAAACAATTGTCAAAAGGTAACCAAAAAGTTATTGAATTTTGGTTAGGAAGATCTGAAACCAGATGTTGAGGGCATTTGTTCACCGGGGCATGTGGGGAGAGATGACTTTTGTGAGCCAAGAAGCAAGACCTAATTTTCATTTTGGGCATTTGGGAGCAGAGGAATTTTTGATGATTGGAGTATATATGTATAAACATTCAGTGGGCTATGTTAATGTCTGATTGTCCAGGAATGGTTTGCGTAATGACCCAAACCATGACTCGATGCACATGCAGCAAAACTAATAAAGATGTACCTGGCAAGAGCTGGAGATGAACGTCTGTAATATTACAGGGCTGGCTCTGAGAACAAAGGCCTTGACCGGAGGAATATTAGAAAAAGATGTAATGTTGCTCAGGACATAAGTCGAAACAGTAAAAATTGCTGAGGATGCAGTGGGATGGAGGCACAACGTTCGGCATTCAACAAGGTTACCAGGGCCACAAAATGATGTGTAAGATATATACATCAAAAAAAGGAATGCGAACAAGCAATTTATGTGCAAAAATATCACATGGAGCTATGACTGAAACTGAGGAGAGGCAAAGTTTTTCTAAAATGGATATTGTGTCCTAGGGTGAGATACTATTGTTCAGTAGTCCTGTTTTGCTATTAGGTTACATACTTTTTAACATTTTTTAGAACATGTCTTTATTTTCTTCACACCACCATTTTCATTTTCAAAATACACACAATTCCAGTAGCACCCTGCACCATCTGCGAGGCTTAGTGGGAGGCAGAGTCCATAAAGGAACAAAAGGGGGTCTAGAGAGGGTCTCCGGACACAAGGAGGTGGGTTCCGTATGCTCAGGACACAGCCACCTGGGTCAGTGGTTCTTTCAGGTACTAGACCAAAGCTTGATCCTTTCCTTTTAACATGTCGAAACCCACTTTCTGTTGTACACCACACCTTCTGCTGTGTATGTACACCATACACAGCAGAAGGTTGGCTATTACCCCAAAGGTATCTGCCACCACGGCTACTCCGTGATGTCAGTACCTCCTTGCAAAGGTGGAGAATTAATTAGCTCAAAATAAGGAGGCTAACAAGCAAGGGGCAACTTCGAGAAATCTTGCTACCAATGTCTACTGGCACCCATAGGAAAGACTCAGCCGACACAGCGATGTGGAGAAATCAAATTGTGTTTTATTACAATAAATCCACACACGCATACAACAATCCACACATACACACTCTTGCACAAAAGCTAACCGAGAAAAAGGGAGGAAAATGGAAGAGTGACTGTAAAGGGTTCGGGCGATATTTACTGGATCAGACGAGGAGTGGAGAGCAGGATGAGGTGGCTCGGGTGCTAGACCCAAGGGCAGTTCTCGGATTGGGAATCGGACGGAGAGAGTGACGCTCAGAAAGGTGAGAGGCTGTGAGTTGCGAGCCTGAAATCAGGGGTATATGTACCCGAAAAATGGCCTGTGGCAAGAAGGTTCCCAGGTGAGAAACAGCAGGGGACCTTTGTCCTAACAATGGTCTATCCGCCTGTTAATGTGCACAGTGTTTGATTGACAAGGACGTGATGGTTAATCCAATCATGAATGAGGGTCGAGGAATGCAAAGATTGGAGTAATAAAAGGATTGGAGTAAATCTGATGGGCTTCTGGCTTGGTGTCGTTGGGGGAGACATCCTCCTTCTGCCTAAATCTGCAGGGCACTGGTTATTGTGCCTGGCAAGTGACCAAACCTTGCATTGGGGATTTTAAGATGACTCTCCTTTCTTTCGCACGTTTACTGTCAGAACAACCCCTTGCCCAGTTTGATCTTCTGGTCACTTTGCAGGCATGAATTTTGATATCGAGGCCAATGAATTCTGTTGCCAATTAAACATAGTGCCAATTGAGTATGGTGCCCATCCAGACCTCACTGGTATCGGGGAACCTCAAAGCCAGGCCTTACAGACAACCCTGGTGATGGCAACATGGCCCTCCGTACAATCCATGAGGATGAACTTCAAGTTGTCCTCGTTGACCACTTGGTGACTGTTCTTGTCATCAGTGACCCAGATGTTGCCAGCGATAGTGGCTGTGACCCTGGCATCTGTGGATTAAAAATGTGGTGAAATTTGCCCCAGTTGAAAATACATTTGATGAGCGTGTCATGGGACACCTGGGGAATGACTGGGCAAAATATGACCCATTCCCTAAGGGACCATGGAGTAAAGGGCTGAGTCATGACAGTGAAATCATGACAAGGGGTTGCATCAGCCAAAGGCCCTGAGTGATGACATGGAAGCAGGTGTGTATAAAAGACGGGATGGAATGCCTACTCTCTCTCTGACTCTCTGCATTCCGTATCTCTGCATCCCGTCACTCTGCTCCTGAATCCCTGATGCTGAATCTCTGCCTGTGGATCTGTGTATCCTGTGTACAGATGTATATACTGCAACTTTGAAGATTAAAGTCTCCAGGTATTTCGGATGACAAACTCTGTGTCTGTGAGTTTACTAACCAGTGGGTAGAGGGGTCAGAGCTGATGGTGTAGCTGTACTCTGCTGGCACGCTTGTTGATGTTTTGAAACTCTGCTATGTTATACGTGCCTCTGGGACACTTTTTGTCCAGAGATCAGCAGTTCCAGGGAAGATTTTGTGCTGGTGCTGTAAATCAATCTCCCATCAGCATCTGTATCTCTGTAACCAGAATATGCAAGGAGGGAACCCTCATTGTTTAGAAGCAGGATGCTCTGGATGCCCCCCGTGTTGGCCCGGCTCAGGACCTGCATCAAGGCTTTGGGGCACAGCATGGCCACCCCTTTGCACAGAGACTCTGGGGAGGGAGAGCAAGGAACGGATACGGCCCTGTCCTTAGCACCAGCAGCTGATTCGCTCTGTAGGATACATACAATGTTGGAGTTTGAAAACATTATTTTTCTAGAGGGACTACTTTTTTGATTCAGGAATTCTGGACGTTGTCATCCAAAAAGGCTTAGCAATGAGAAGGAATGAGGGACTGGGCCTTCATAGTGGTGGCTCCCACGTACAGAACTCTGCTTCTCAGGCATCTCAGTTCCTGGCTTTAGATACCAAGCTAAGACACTGACCACCACCAAACAGCTCTTGGACGCTTCAACTCATTCCACTGCGGGACAGCTCTAATCTTTGGAATTTCTTCCTAATGTTTAGGTGGAATCTGCTTTCTTGTAACTTGAATCCACTGGTTTGGGCCCCATCTTCTGGAGCAGCCTGGCTTCATCTTCCACCTGATATCCCGTCAGATATTTAAAGGTGGTCATTTTATTGCCTCTCAGTCTTCACTTCTCCAGGCTAAACATACCTAACTGCCATGCTTACTTCTCAAAATGCTTCATTTCCAGAACTCTAGCAGCAGCAGAAAAAAAGCCCATTCTATCTTCTCCACTCCATCTTCCATTTTTTAATAATGTAGTAAAATGGTGTCCTGTATATAAAATGAACATACATACGCATATACAAAATACACTGGCCAAATTTTAAAACATACTAAAGACTTATCTCTTCCAGCAGGCCTACCTAGTCTAGTTTCAATTGTGCTTTTATCTGTATTTTAATTGTACTTTTGACAGTCACGTAGGAACGGGGGCGGCGGCACTTTACTCCAGGTGGCCATGTTTTTGGGGTGTTCCAGCTCGTAGCCATGTGCCTGCATGCCCTGGCCACACCCCCAAACACTGTGGCCACGCCCCCATGCATTTGGCCACACCCACACCCCGTAGCTCCTCCCCCTCCCGCCGCCCCTCCACACACTCCAAGCTCCACCACCGAAACTATGATATGTTTTAATTACAGTATGTTGTAGCAAATGTTGCAGGTGTATTTTAACTATGGCATTTAACTCCATCTATTCTGCATCCCGCCTCAAGCCTTGGGGAGAGTTGGGTAATAAATAAAACTGATGATTGTGATGCTGATGCTGATGTGGCTACTGTTAGTTGGATTTGTAATTGGTTGACCGACCGAACCCAAAGAGTGATCACGAATGGCTGCTTTTCATCCTGGAGAGAAGTGACTAGCAGGATGCCACAGGGATCTGTCCTGGGCCCTGTGCTGTTCAATATTTTTATCAGTGACTTGGATGAAGGAATAGAGGGCATGCTCACCAAATTTGCAGATGACACCAAATTGGGAGGGGTTGCTAATACGCCAGAGGACAGGATCAACATTCAAAATGACCTGGATAGATTGGAGAGCTGGGCCAAGGCTGACAAAATGAAATTCAACAGAGAGAAGTGTAAGGTCCTACACTTAGGTAGAAAAAATGGAATACAGAAATATAGCATGGGGGACACGTGGCTGGATAGCAGTACGTGCGAAAGGGATCTAGGAGTCTTCATAGACCACAAGCTGAACATGAGTCAGCAGTGTGATGTGGCAGCCAAGAAAGCCAATGCAATTCTCGGCTGCATCAATAGGAGTATGGTGTCTAGATCGAGGGAGGTACTGGTACCACTCTACTCTGCTTTGGTTAGACCTCATCTTGAATTCTGTGTCCAGCTCTGGGCAGCCCAATTCAAGAAGGACATGGTCAAGCTGGAGCAAGTCCAGAGGAGGGCAACCGAAATGGTGAGAGGCCTGGAAGACATGCCCTATGAGGACAGACTTAGAGAGCTGGGTATGTTTAGTCTGCAGAAGAGAAGGTTAAGAGGGAACATGATAGCCCTGTTTAAATATTTGAAGGGATGCCATGTAGAGGAAGGAGAGGGCTTGTTTTCTGCTTCTCCAGAGACCAGGACAAGGAGCAATGGATTCAAGCTGCAGGAAAGAAGATTCCACCTGAACCTCAGGAAGAACTTCCTGACGGTCAAGGCCGTCTGGCAGTGGAATATGCTGCCTCAGAGTGTAGTGGAGTCTCCTTCCTTGGAGGTTTTTAAGCAGAGGCTAGATGGCCATCTGTCGGGAGTGCTTTGAGGGTGTTCCTGCATAGCAGGGGGTTGGACTGGATGGCCCCTGGGGTCTCTTCCAACTCTACATTTCTATGATTCTATGATTCTATGATTCTATGTGTACGTGTGTGTGTGTGTGTGTGTGTTTGTTTTCCAAGCAGTGAATGGTTGAATCTGTGGATACAGAATCTGCGGATATGGAGCACTGACTGTCTTCTGTTTTCAGCATGGCCAACCAGTGCTATAACTGGTTAGTAATGCAGTGAGAAAGCCTCCTCTGGGTTCCAGCCAATATAATGACTAAACTAAACTAGCTAGCTAACCAAACAAAGATAATCATATAAACAGATTGCCACATGCTTTGAAAAGGAGGTCCCCCAAACCCATGTTCTGCACAGATGTCCCACAAAATGATGCAATTGCATGCCAGACACTGGAAGAGTTCCTTTTTTTAAAAAAAACACCACATTTCCTTCTAGGCTTCTCACAGCTTCCATCAAAATTGCACACGGCAGGCCTTCATTTGTACAATCTTCAGCTTTCGTATGTTCTCTTTAAATCCACCCGGATGGCACACTGGCCACCGCCCATTTTGTTTCTCTTACGTTGATAGCATCCAACAGACAGACATGCTTATCTGAATCAAGTCGCATCTGGTTTAGATTTTTTTTTCCCTCTCTTGACTTGCTCTAGATGGAAAATGGAACAATATATGATCACGGCAGCAAGATTAATATATGCACAGAGATGGAAAAGTACTGTGATTCCAACAAATGAGGATAGATTGCTGAAATTTAGCTGAAATGAACAAACTATCAAAAACCAATTAGAGAAAAATCATTCGGTTCATTTTTGAGAGACTGGAAACCTTTGATCGTATTTTGGCAGAAGAGTGAGAACATAAGGTTAACTATAGCTTTTGATTAGGTCTTGTTAACTTGAAGAAATGCATGTACAGTATTTTATTTTGGAATATATAATGTTTTGTTTTATATTAGAAAGAAGAATGGGGCATATGGGTCAGTTAAAAGGAGGTGATTAGCTAAGCTAGTGGAACAAACAATAGAAACAAAGAAAGTAAGGAGTACAAAATGATAAAACATACAATTAATATGATTCTCCTCATCAAAGGAAGAGAGTTTTAATTAAAAAAATAACTTTATTCCCTAGGGGAGTTGGGGGAAGAGAAAGAGGAGAAGGGTTATAGCAGTAGCAACATACACACACACTCATACATATATATATGGACAATTTATTTATTAAAGGTGAAGCACTGATGGTTTTGTATTAATTGCTGGAATTTATTTGTATGTATATCAATTTGTTAATGGCTCCAATAAATAAATAAATATTTTTAAAACTTAAAAAATGCATGAATGGTATATAACTGGAAAAGTTCTCTTGTACAATAGAATGAATAACCATCGTTAGGCAAACCAGAAGTTAATTGTTCCTTTTTTATCTTTGTTCGTTTTTTCTGTTTTTCTGCTTTTCTCTTCATTTATCTACTTGTTTCTATTGCAAAGTCTTTTAACAAAAAATATATTTTAAAAATTACACACAATATGCCATTGTGGCACATCACCTGTTACCAGAAGATGGTTCCAAAGCTGACAGAGAAGGCGCTGGTCACGAAATCCCGGAAGCCACAGCTGCGTTGCATTCCTGGCTAGGGATGCACCGTCTGGAAAAATACTTAACCAGCCAACGCCCTCCTGCCCTCCATCTCCTTCACTTCTACAGACTTCTTGCACATGCAGCAGACGGTGCGCGGAGTGCGCGTCTGCTTGCTCTGGTTTACGTCTCGAGGTTGCTCGTTAAAGGAGCTGTCAGGCCTGAGAATCTGTTCTCTCTCTGGCCAAACCTACATCTGGTCGCCTGAACCCAGAACGCAGCAGCCTTGCAGGTGGGGGCGATGGCAAGGCTGAGTGCTCAAGCCCTGATGCTCATAACTTTTGCGTTTGAAATAATGAGGTGAAAAGCTCTCTCTGCTGTGGAGAAGGAGGAGGACTTACCCTTAAGCCGCCATCCTCGGTTTTGCAGACAAGCAAGCACATTATACATGCATTATGCCCAAATCTTTGTCCCAAGAACAGGGAGAGCTGCCTGCCATTGAGTCAGAGCCTCAGAATCATAGAATCATTGGCCATTTCCGCACTAGAGTGTTATAACACTATCATTCCACTTGCAACATCCTATGGAATCCTGGGGTTTGCAGTTTCGGAGCGGCTGGCCGGCCGCTCCCGAAACTGCAAACCCCAGGATTCCATAGGATGTTGCAAGTGGAATGATAGCGCTATAACACTCTAGTGTGGAAATGGCCATAGAGTTGGAAGAGACCCCAATGGCCATCAAGTCTAACTCACTTCTGATAGGCAGGGAGACACCATCAAACCACACCTGACAGATGGCCACCCAGCCTCTACTTAAAAACCTCCATAGAAGGAGACTCCACCACACTCCTAAGGAGCAGCAGATTCCACTGACGAACAGGTCTTACCATCAGGAAGTTTCCCCAAAGTTTAGATGGAATCTCTTTTCCTGTAGTTTGAAGCAATTGTTCCATGTCCTAGCTTCTGGAAAAGCAAAAACAAGCTTTCCCCATCTTCCATCTGGCATCCCTTTAAAAATTTAAGCATGGCTATAATGTCACCTCCTTAACCTCCTCTTCTCCAGGTTAAACATACTCAGTTCCCTAGTCACTCCTCATAGGGCTTCATGGTTTCCAGGACTTTTACTATTTTGGTTGTCCTTCTCTGGAAACGTTTCAGCTTGTGGTATGACTTGAAGGCACACGGCAACATGTCATATGGAAGATGGAATAAGCTTCTTTTCTGCTGCTTTGGGGACTAGGACATGGAGCAATGGATTCAAATTACAGGAAGAGATTCCAGCTGACCATTATGAACAACTTTCTGACAGTAAAGGCAGTTCGACAGTGGAATCTGCTGCTGCCTGGGAGTGTGGTGGAGTCTCCTTCTTTGGAGGTTTTTAAACAGAGGCTGGATGCCCATCTGCCAGGAGGGCTTCTATTGTGTCTCCCTGCATGGCAGAACGGGGTTTAGGTCCCTGGGTTTCATGACAAACCCATACTAGAAACAGACTTAACATGGTGTAACTTGCGTCTTCAATGGTGCTTATTTTAAAAAAGCAAATAACACTCTTTATATGTGTTTGCTCCTCTCTTTTACTTAACAATCTGGGGAATGCTGTGTATACAGGTACCAGTTCAGTTCAGTTCCAGCCATCCATGAAACAACAATAATTCCTTAATATCTTTCAATCTTGGCTTGATCCTTAGACTCATAAATTCCTGATGTGGTTTGAGAGGTGTTGCTACAGAAAATACATCCCATTCAGCTCAGGGTGTGTATGTGTGTATGTGTTTCTCTTTGAGAGCTTGCCGTGGCTTTGGAGCCATATCGAGGCATAAAGGAAAACAAGCATAATTCAGAATCAAGTGTGTGAGTCTTCCTTCCATATGTCCTGGATTATTTTATTTTTAAGACTGTGGATCAGGGCTTGGAAGAATATTATAAAATTTTAATAAAATGATTGCGAAACACATTTCATAAGTGTCAAGAAAACTTGACCAAGGAGAATACTGGACTGAAAAGACTCTTCGCACTTTGAGACAAACTCTGTACAAAATTTGTGCATGGGCACTTAGCACAGAACATAGCTTTTTCTGCATAGGACAAAGCATTTTCTGTGCAGAAGATAATATTTCTGGACACAGATACCATTTCCTGTGCAGAAATACTGATTCATGTACAGAAAATACTGTAGCTGAGGACCTGCTCTGTTCCAAATTGCTATGTGGTAGTTCCAAATTGGCATGTGGTGGTAAAGAAAACAGCCTGTTGTGCCAAAGAAGCACCATTTTCTGTGCAGAAAATAATATTTCTGCTCCAAAATACTATTTTCTGCACAGAAGTGCTGTCACCTGGACAGAAAAGGGTGTCTTCTGAGCAAAAATACAGTGTGCAAATTTTGCACAGAATAAAGTTCTGGATTGGAAATAATCTTCAGAAACGGTCCAGTTTTTAAAGACTTTCTTAAAGCAGAAAGGCAATTCCTGGAATTGCTTATTACTTCCCTTGAGAAGAGAATTAGCAAAGAATTACAACCCTGCTGTAGATGGGATTCTGCTTATTGGCCACAGTAGCAGAAATGTGGCATTATTAACTCTTTCATTTTTGATACTTTTTTTTTCTTTGAGGGAAAACGTAATCTTTCCCTTAATAGGAAGGAGAGAAAATGTTATACAGTGTTTACTCCTGAGGCAGATGAAATGTTTAGCAACTTATTAATTAAAGAATCCAGACACTTCGGAACAAAGAGTACAGAATCCAGTTTTCTGAAAGGTGGTTGCATTGTTCAGGTGAGTTTCCAAACACATATAACCAGTGATGCACTTAAGTCTTTTACTCCAAGTCTCAAGTCAACTCTCAAGTCTCTACCTTCAAGTCTCAAGTTGAGTCTCAAGTCCTTGAAGATACCTTCAAGTCAAGTCTTGAGTCAAGTCCCAAGTCTGGGAGCCAACTTGAGCCAACCCCAACCTGTATTCCAGAATTTCTGGACAGAGTCGAATAAAGTCAATTTTAACAATTTAAGTAGAGCTGGTCCTCTACTTTTGTGATTTTGCTATCTGCAGCTTTGGAAGTGGGGAATAGGATCCTTCTTATTCTCCATTACTGAATCTTCAAGAGCTTTAGAAGGAAGGATCCTTCCTCCTCAAACTCCTTGCCTAACATACAGTAGAGTCTTGGTTATCTGACCTAAACGGGCGGGCTGAGAGTCGGATAACCGAAATGTCGGATAAGCGGGAGCCCATGGTGGCCGCCATGTTTGGGGGCATGTCTGGGGGCGTGTCTGGGGCGTGTCTGGGCGTGTCTGGGGGCACGGAAATGCCTACAGCCACACACCCAGGCAGTCGCGACATCGGATAATCTGGGAGGTCGGATAACCGGATGTCGGATAACCGAGACTCTACTGTATTTGCTATTCCTCTCTGAGAAATTGCAACCTGCACTCTGGGAGTGAGTCTTGTCTTCTGCTCTTAGGTAACGTTTCAGAAGGCTCCTCTGATATGCAGTGGGGACAGGCTGCTGAGCAGACCTCAACCCCACCT
This sequence comes from Iguana delicatissima, assembly GCA_948472985.1. Lineage (NCBI taxonomy): Eukaryota > Metazoa > Chordata > Lepidosauria > Squamata > Iguanidae > Iguana > Iguana delicatissima. The sequence continues at coordinate 162,681 of CAOKZL010000696.1, read as the reverse complement.
CAAGCCCATTGCCTAACCCATTTGCTGTTCCCTCTGAGAAATGGGCCCACACTTTGGGCTTGAGACAAATTGTCATGTAACCAGTAAGTTGTAAGATTTCTGGATAAATGTGTTATGTTACTGAACCAAGGGCAGCAAATCAATCTCTAAAAATATGCAGGTCTCAAGTTGAGTCGAGTCAGTATGTAATTTTTGCTGAGTCAAGTCTGAGTCGAGTCACTGAAGTGACTTAGTCTGACTTGAGTCCAAGTCGACTGACCCAAGTCAACATCACTGCATACAACCCTGTTGAAGGCCATTTCTACACGACACTGTTACAGTGCTATTATTCCACTTTCAACATTCTGTGGAATTCAGGGATTTGTAGTTTACGGAGGCCAAAGATACCCCTCTCTAAACAGCAAGCCCCAGGATTCCATAGGATGTTGAAAGTGGAATAATAGCACTATAACAGTGTAGTGCGGAAATGGCTCAAGTCTCACAGAGACAAAAGCTATGAATGGAGAAGCCCGCAGCCATTCCCCCCACTGGGACAGTCCGCTGCTGGTACAGTGCAAGAATGGTCTTTTTTTGTGAAACTCACACACACACACACAGAGATGGGGCCCTAGGACTTTAGCAATAGAAGGAAATGGTAGGTAAGGCTGAAACCAAAATCCTATGGTTAAACCCAACTTCCATAAAGCCATTGAATCAGTTCTTTGGGTCTAACTAACAGGGGAAGTGGCAAAATTGGGTACGCTCCAGCATTTTGCAGATGAAAACCAGGACACATGTGGCCAAGCAACATCAGAACATGATCAAGATTGCAAAAGTTACAAAATAGAATGAACAGAGAAGCTAGAAGAGGTGGCAGCAGTTTGCTTTTGCCTGAGTATACTGGGGAGGGAAAAATTCTGGCCCTTATGTCTTCTCCTCCCCACTAAGCTATTTAGGGCAAACTGTTTGGCACTTTGAGCTCAGTTTGGCAAGGGCAGACCTGAAATGACATTTTCCTTCCGTCTCTTGATTCCTCTGAAGCAAGGAATCCAATTAGTAATGTTGAAACAGCTGATGAGAATACTGGGATTTTCTCTAGCAGTTTCAGAACAGAGGGACAGTGGTTTGTCTTTCAAGCTATCTGCTTCTCTCTCAGGGTCTTTCACACTACAGAGTTCAAGCAGTATGATTCCATTTCAACTGTTATGGCTGCATCCTATGGAACCTTGGGATTTGGTGAGGCACTAGATCTCTCCGGCTGAGAATTTTAAATGCCCCTCAGTGACAAGCTTTTACCTGCAGATTGGTATGGCAATTCCCAGTCTGATAAGGCACCCTGTCTTTAACACGCAGCTCTGTCTCCCTTCTTAGACCACCACCTTTGAGTAAAAGAGTGAGGATTTTCAATGTTTATTTAAAAGGCTTTAATAGTTTTATAGTAACATGTTTTCTGGGCTGCTTTAAATACCAGATACCACTCAGCCAAGTCAGTATTTATAAAAACAAACTATAGGATTTATTTAGATAACAATAAAATAAAGTATTAAAATTCATACGCAGGTCAAAGTTAATGCATTCTTCAATGCACTTTTTAGACAGTTCACTCGTATCTTTAGACTCTCATTTAAAGCACAAGCATCATATAACAGACCTATGGCTACACTCCCACCAAAGGCTCAATCCCCAATCTAGAGCCATTTCTGCACTAGACTGTTATAGCGCTCTGATTCCACTTTCACCGTCCTGTGGAATCCTGGGGTTTGCAGTTTTGGGAGGGGCCGGCTGGCTCCTCCCGAAACTGCAAACCCCAGGATTCCACAGGACGGTGAAAGTGGAATCAGAGCGCTATAACGGTCTGTGCGGAAATGGCCTAGGTCACACTCTCTGACCAGATTCTATTGTGGTTCAATTATTCTTCTGCTTCTCACTGGGCTTCTCCTGAGAATTAACCCTTCCCACACAGTCACGCCCTTTGACTGGCTCAGGGTCTCTGCTCCATAGCTTCTTGCTAGGAATCTCACTGAAGGACTAAAAAACAGCAACGGGTACTTGGCTTTATATAACTTTTCCTCTCAGTCGCCAGCCCCTCGCACACACGACTGAGCTGGGTTTCTCTCCGGAGGAGCCATTCCGATTGCCTGCCAACCTGCTTCCAAGATGCTCTGGCACTTCAGGAAGCCACACCCTCCCTAAAGTGCAAATCCCGAGATTCTATAAGACAGAACCATGGCAGTTAAAGTGGAATAATAGCATTATACAGTAGGCCCTTCACACTCACAGGGGACGGGGACAAAGAACACCCACAAAAGTGGAAAAAATGCAAATAAACTTCCCTGCACTCCATGTCCCCCCACCTCTGGCACCCCAGCTAGGTGGTGGGTGGGAGAGTGCAGTGGGGTGGGGGGAAGATCTTTTCCTCTGCACCACGGAGAACACAAGGAAAAATATCTTCCCTTCCCTGCACTTTCTCGCCCCCACCCTGCCCGGTAGTGGGGGGCAGGAGATGGGCAGGAGGAGGAAAAGATCTTCTCCTTATGTAGTGTAAAAGAGCTCTCCATTCCACAGTACCATATCCTTCAGTGTTTCACAGATGAAAACCAGGACACGTGTAACCAAGGAACATTGGAATGTGGTCAAGACAGCAAAAGCTATACATGGAAGAAGACAGAAAACTATACTTCTAGGCAGGGGAGACATGGAAGATACGTATTGCATTAGGAAAGGGTGAAAAAAAGAAAAAGAAAAAGAAAAGTAAGAACAAGAAATAAACCTACAGGGAAGGGCAAGATTTAGCGCCATTCGCTCCTCTCTCCCCTGCTGAGTGCCAACTACTTTTGCACTTTGAATTCTGTTTGCAGCAACTGAAGGAAGCTGAGGACAAAGGAGGAGGTGGAGAGAGAAACTGGGACATTTCAAAAGCAGCTGAAAAAGTGGGTCCCCAAGGATTAATCAGGACGGTCCCTGAAAAATCAGGATGGTTGGACAGTATGTGGTACTTATCTCCTCTTGAGAGAGAAAGGGAGAGAGAGAAAAAATGAAGCCAAGATATGAAGAAGACTTCTGGGACCAATGCCAAAGAGAAGGATGGTGCTAATCAGCTCTAAATCTGTTCCAAAACCCACCATTTCCCTTCAGCTGTATTGCTAAGAGATTGTGTCAAGAGGACAACAGAATATTAGAGCCTCAAGTGAGATTCATCTCCAGTATAGAAGAAAAAAAAATCTGGTAATATTTAATCTGTCAGAAAAATGCTCCCAATGAGCGGATCTCAGATCAAGAGCTCTCAGCATTCTGTGACATGTTAAAGTTTGGATGGAGCTCAGACAGCTGCGTAAGAGGTCATCATTTATTAAAATGATTAGTATCCGTCAAGTCACTGATTTACAGGGTACTTAAATGTAAAAACAAAAAAAACTTCTTCTTTTTTTTTTTTTTGCTTGTAAGTGGTGGGGATGGAAACTATTTAGCTGAGATTCTGCTTTCCCCAAAGAGATGATTCCCATGCTTCAGCAGTTTCTCATCCTCTTGGAAATCACCAATTTGTACATATTCAAAATGATCTTTGCGAACAAATCATTTTCCCATTAGATCTTAGGCTAAAAAAGACCAAGCCAGTTTGCTGTCTGACGAATGCAAAGTTTAAGAGATTTTTAGGACCAGCTTGGCTCAGAGTCTGAAAATAATATTAATAATAATAATAATATCCCAACCTATGTCTGAAGATCATTTTAACTGAAATGCAAATAGACTATGACTCTCAGCAAAAATTATCCATTGCTGTTTATTTATCTAGGCCAGGGGTGGACAATTGTGCACAAGGAAGTGATCCTAGGCACACAGAAAGTGATGTAAAATTACTTCCACCTGCCATTTTGAAGAACTCTTGGAGTTCTGCGGGCTTCTGAAGGGATGGGAGGATAGAATTGTCATGTTTATGGGCAGCTTTGGCACATTTTGGTATCTATTGATTATTTTTAATATGTATTGGCTTATTATTATTATTATTATTATTATTATTATTATTATTTCTTAAGACCTCTCACTATGGATCAAGGTAGGGCACAATAACAATCATATAACCCATAATAGTTAAAAAAAGCATATAAAACCAATGCCTAATAAAATCTATCAATAGCTATTTTAAAATTCATAATATATAAATCATCTGGATAGACCTGCCTAAGTGTAGGGGGTGGAATATATGGGAGAAGGTGATCCCACAGGTAAGCTGAACTCATACCGTGTAGGACTTTAAAGGTAACAACCAACACTGTTGCGGACAAGCCCAAAACTTGGAGACGCTCGAATTAGAAATCAGGAGTTTATTCAGCCGGCTGGACCCTGGCGGAATAGCTTCCAAAGACCAGAGTCCCGTCCAAGGATTTCACAGTGCCTATATACTTAAAAATACTATAAACAGTGCATACGATAAACTATAAGCAGTTGCAACACAATGCCGTTCTGACACTTCACTTCCCCATCTCATCCCTGGTAATCGCTGATAAGTGAGAGGTTTAGGCAAGCTGAGCAAACTTAGCATCAAGCAGACTCTGTTCTAGCCTTCTTGTTATTGACCTATGTTAGAATACTGGTTACCCAGCAAAATTTTCTGCTTAACCCTTTCAACACTTTGCATCTTGCCTTGAAACTAAGGCCGTTCCGCACTACACTGTTACAGTGCTATTATTCCCCTTTCAACGTATCCTGTGGAATTCTGGGCTTTGTAGTTCCCTGAGGCCAAAGAGCTCTCTGGCTGAGAATTCTAAATGCCCCGCCCTAAACTGCAAACCCTAGGATTCCATAGGAGGTTGAAAGTGGGATAATAGTGCTATAACAGTGCAGTGTGGAAATGGCCTAATTGGCAACCAGTGGAATGATTTTAATCTTGGTGTGGCATGATCACTCCTAGATGTACCAGTGGACAATCTGGCTGCCATGTTTTGAACTATATGCTGATGGAACTGATGATACGTGTCGTGTTTGTTGCTCCCCGCTTTGATCCATAGGGAGAGTTGGGCAGGAAATAATCGCTGGATTCCTACATCACCATCTACCTCAGTAGCATAGGGACGTGGGGGGGGGGATTCGCCCCGGGTGGCAATGTTTTTGGGGCATCTCTGTAGCCACACCCCCACATGCCTTGGCCACACCCCCATGCCCAGCAGCCATGCCCCGCACATAGTGGCCACGCCCCTCTCATGGTAGCCCCCCTCCCGCCTCCCCTCCACACCCCCCAAGCTCCGCCACTGATCTACTTTATGTAACCTTGTATATATTTAGCCACATAGCAGAGACGCCAGAAAACTGATTATGATGTGCATCCCATTGTGCATTGGTCCCAATGCACATCAGTCACTTTGCTGGCTTCCCATGTAGTAGTGTAACAGCAGCCCTCTCCTGGATATGGACATTACAGAACTGCTCCGTTCTGATTCCCATCAAAGAACAGGACGAACAGACAAGGTACGAGAGACTTCAGCAGTTTGCTTTTTCCTGAGATTAGAGGAAAAGGCAGGACTATGCCCATTCCTTTCCTGTCCCTCCTGCTGAATTGAGTTCAAACTTCTTTTGCACTTTGAACTCAGTTTGCAGCAACTGAAGTAAGCTGAGGGGGAAAGTGGAAGGAGGAAAGAAAAAACAGGGCTTCCTAAAAGCAGCTGAAAAGGTGGGATGACAGAGCATTAAACAAGACTATCTCTGCCAAACTGGGACAGTTGGAGGATTTGGGATTCAACAGGATGGAGCCAGGGAAGTTAAAGTAGTAGCAAAGTGTTGTAACTGTGCAGTGTGGAAGAAACACCAGAGGCAACTGGCTGGCCACTGTAGGAAGAGCAAGTGCCATGGGTATAAATCCTATTGTTAGTCCCAACCACTGCAGAGTCCAGTAGCTGACTGGATTGAAGGCCATTTCCGCACTACACTGTTATAGTGCTATTATTCCACTTTCAACATCCTGTGGAACTCTGGGGTTTGTCGTTTCCTGAGGCCAAAGAGCTCTCTGGCTGAGAATTCTAAATTCCCTTCCCTAAACTGCAAACCCAAGATTCCATAGAAGGTTGAAAGCAGTGCTATACCAGTGTAACGCGGAAATGACCGAACTCTTTGTTGAGTCACCATTCAACAACTGTGTTACCGCGGTGAATTAGCCCTCTCCCGGGGTCTACAATTTATTAATATCTAATATTAAAAATATATCTCCACATGCCTGAGAGGGTCCCCCAGACGAGCATGCAGGCAGGCATGGCCGAACGGCTGCAATCAGGAAAAACCCGGTCTGGCCAGTAAACAACCTGTCACGTAGCCCCAGGAGCCCTCCAGACATGCACACCTTAAAATATACAAAGAGTCCTCTGCCCCGAGAAGCCAGCTTGACAGGATTAGCGATCCTGACAAACAGCTCGTCAAGCGTGGACGATTTGCATATAGCCGCGGCTTTTGACAACCCCCGCAGATCTAATCAGGCAAGGAACTTTGACATTTTGGAGCTTTGTTCTCCCAATCATGCAGAGAACTTGGACATCTTAGCGCTCTGTTTTACTCCTTAACCCATTGTTCTCCTCGGGAAAGGATTAGCCCTCCAAGTACATTTTCCCCTATAAAAAGACCCAATTTTTGAGCGATTCCTCGGATCGCTCCGGTTTACTCTCGGCTCCACGACACTCCGTCCAGCAATCCCCTCAGCCCTCCACGTGCTGAGTTTCTTCTCTCGCTCTGCTGCTGTCTCCAACTTCAGACTTCAGGACCAGGTGCAGTATACCCTGACAATACCTCTCCAAAATCCCCTATCAATTTTCCTCTCTTTTATTTCTGATTAGCTCTTGAGTGAGTGAGTGCGTAAGTGCGAATGTGTGCAAGGACTTATTTTTAAATAAAAATAATTTAATTAGCAATTTGGTGTGGTTTTTGGCTTAGCCTGATCCCATAAAAATTGGGTTGAAAAGTTCTCGCTAGGCTACCCTGCCTCTTGTAGTGCTACAGCTAATTCCCATTCCCCATTATTTGGAACACATTGAGGTGTCCTCCATGGGACCCCAGAAATCAGGATAATAACTGCTTCCATGACTACTCTACAGTACTACTCTGTTCTGCTTTGGTGAGACCTCATTTAGAGTGCTGTGTTCAGTTCTGGTTTCCACAGTTCTAAAAGGATATCGACAAGTTGGAATGTGTCCGGAAAAGAACAACCAACATGGTAAAAGGCCTGGAAACCATGAAGCCCTCTGAGAAGCAGCTCAGGGAGCTGAGTATGTTTAGCCTGGAGAAGAGAAGGTTAAGCAGTGACATGATAGCTATAATTAAATATTTCAAGGGATGTCATAGAGAGGATGGAGCAAGCGTGTTTTCTGCTGCTCCAGAGACTAGGACACAGAGCAATGACTTCAAACTTCAGGAAAAGAAATTCCATCTAAACATTAGAAAGAACTTCCTGATGGAAAGAACAGTTAAATAGTGGAATAGGCTGCCTTGGAATGTGCTGGAGTCTCTTTCTTTGGAGGTTTTGAAAGAGAGGCTGGGTGGCCATCTGTTGGGTGTCTTCCTACATGGCAGAATGGGGTTGGACTGGATGGCCCTCATAGTCTCTTCCAAATCTATGATTATGTGATTCTGCTGCTGCAGAGACTAGGACATGGAGTAATGGATTATTACAGACGGAGATCTATTCTGTGCAAACAAACAAAAAGGGTCACACTATTGTTTTGCGCAGAAAACAGGCTTTTCTGTGCAGGGATCAGCATTTTCCATGTAAAAATAGGCTGCGGTTTCTGTGCAGAAATATTATTTCCTGCACAGAATATTACATTCTGTAAAACAGAATATTACAGAATATTATTTCCTGCACAGAAAAAAAAGCTGCCTCAAACCGTGAAGAGTTTCATCAGTCCAGGATTGTTCTTTTCAGGAAGTTTTCTTGAGAGGGAATGTGTCTTCAACCATTTTTGAATATTTTCAAATCTTCTGCCCACCTCCACATCTCAGGCCCAAGTGTGAGTTCTCTTCCTTCTCATTCTCTCTCCTCTCACTGCAAGGCAATTCCTCCCCGGCCCCCCGCCAGAACCCTCGGCTGCCCTGATTGCAATTAAGGCAGCAAATAGCTGGACATTAGAAACACTGTAATCTTATTTCTAATCCAGCATCCCATCTGGAGAGGCTGTCTAATACCACATTATCAATCTGGCAGTCTCTGATGATGGGAACCACGTGGGAATTTGAGATAATGAATTGCAGAAGAGGATGTGTGTTTCCAAATAGTTTTAAGATGCTCACAATGAGATTAAAAAAAAAAATGTAACCCCCCTCCCAAAAAAAAGTTTTCAAAAAAGGAATGGGAAGTAGGAAAAGAAGGCGATAGGTGACGAGAAGTGGAAGGAAATGGGCAAATCCAGCTTGGTAAACAGAAGATTGAGGGGTGATGTGATCACGTTCTTTAAATATCTCAACAGCTGCCACAAAGAAGAGGGTGCAGGTTTGTTCTCTGTTGCCTCAGAGGGTAGGACCAGGTCAGAGAATCATAGAGTTGGAAGAGACTACAAGGGCCATCATGTCCAACCCCATTGTGGCATGCAAAAATACATCATCAAAGCACTCCTGACAGATGGCCATCCAGCTTCTGTTTAAAAACCTCCAAAGAAGGAGACTCTGAGACTGCGTATTCCACAGTTGAACTGCTCTTACTGTAAGAAAGTTCTTACCAGTAGATAAGATGGAATCTCCTTTCCTAAAGTTTGAAGCCATTGCTCCGTGTCCTAGTCTTTGGAGCTGCAGGAAACAGGCCTGTTCCATTCTCCATATGATATCCCTTCAGATATGTAAACATAGCTATCATGTCCCCTCTTCACCTTCTCTTCTTCAGGCTGAACATACCCAGCTCCCTAAGCCACTTCTTAGAGGGCTTCATGGTTTCCAGGCCTTTAACTATTTTGGTCTCCCTCGTCTGGACACATTCCAGCTTGTCAGTATCCTTCCTGAACTGTGTGCCCAGAAAGGGACACAAGATTGCAGTTGGCGTCTGACAAAAGCAGAATAGAGTGGGTCTCTAGAGATCAGCAGTTTATAAATTGATAGATAAATAGATATTCAATTTACATCTAGCCTTTCTCCCAATATGGGATCCACACTGGCTAGATACAGACCAAAGCTGCGCTCCAACATCTCCTCGGTGTAGTATCAAAGCCCACATGCAGAGATACTCTATGCCAGCTGAGCAGCCCCACATGGAATAGCAACATAACACCACACATATCTATGAGTGGATGCCATTGTGTAAATGCAACATTGCTGTATGTCCAACTCTGCTTCTGCCACCATCAGCAGATATGTGTCATGGTTAGTATTTTGTCCTGTGTGCGTAACGTGACTAATGCATGTATATGTCATGGAAAGGATGCCAGCTCAAGTCTGCTCTCTCCCCCTACACTCTTATTTTAGAATACGATTAAGTATAAATATAGGCCCATGGCCCACTGAATAAATTGCTGAATGGTAAGCCATCCCATTTCTTTGAGGATTCACCTCCTGATTAAAGTAAACTAAAATCCACTAATTGGGACTAGCAATTGGATTCAGGTTTTAGTGCAGTGGTGGGAATCATGTTCTTAGACTGTAACTGCCACCAATGCTAGTCAGTATAGCCAATGATGTGGGATGCTGGGAGCTGCTGTCCAACTGTACCCAGAGAGTTGCAAGATGCTTATCCTTCCTTGGGTGGTTTCAACATGAAACTGGGTTGTCAACTCTCCTTTTTGGCTTAAAGTTCATTTTGATGAAGAATGCTGGTGAATGTAAGGAGCTTATTTACTGTTTTGTGACATTTTGACTGGTCCAAATATTGGTTGTACAGAGACACCCACCGGAAGATAGGGTCTGCCCTGAATAATTCAGGGAGATGCGGAGGTGGGACAATCTCCGCTTCCTGCCCAACTTTAGAACTTTTGCAGGAATCAAATTTTCACAGCAAGGAGAATGGCAAGGAGAAGCCAGAAGAAGGCACTAGACCCCTTGTTTTGCATGACTTGTGTTACATTTAGCAGAAAAGTCATTTATCAATCTGTAAGTGGATTAACATAGCTGGTGCTACAGGGGATTAAGCCACTGAGAAAGTGCTTGTTTACATCATCAGTTATCCTGGGATAACAACCCTCCTGAACTCCCATAAAACTTTGATTTGTTTATATGCTTACGGAGTAATTAAGAATATGAAGCTGGTGAAAGGCTGTCAGCCACCCCAGCCCGGGGGGAAAAGACTCGTTATAAGCTGGGAAAATTGTGGCTGATATCCTGCGGTGCGCTTGGGTAGCATGCCCTCCAATATTTCTCAAGTGGAAACTGGGACATGAGTGGCCAAGCAACATCAAGATGCAGTCAAAACGGCAAAAAAATATTAATGAGCAAGAACGCAATCTTGAAGAAGCTGCAGGAGTTTGCTTTTGCCTGAGCCAACTGGGAAGGGCAAGATTCTGCCTCCCTAAATTAATTGAGTGCAAAACTGCTTTGAACTCACTTTGCAGCAGTTGAAGTAAGCTCAGGACAAATGGGGAAAGCAGGAGGAAAAAAAGAACCTGGGACATTTCGAAAGTGGCTGAAAAAGTGAGACGATAGAGGATTGATTGGGATTGTCCCTGGGACAATTGGAAAGTATGGTATAGTGGTAAATCTATCCCCAGTGATGGGGCCCCATTTAGATCTCAAGTTGATTGTATTCCAACTTGGGTCCTTTCTGCTCCTGTCACAATCCCAGCAATGCCTCTGCCGGGATGAGAGCGTGTCCCCAACACTTCTCTCTGCATGCAACTGACTGTCTGCAGAAAAGAGTGCAAGGGACACGTTCTGTCCTTTTAGAGTTTAGCTGGCCTTCTTTCCCTGCTGCAGTGGGGGAAGAAGCACCTAGATCACACTTCTACTCCTTCTGCATGGCTGGCTGCGAAGGACCACACAATTGGGGGCCGTTGATGGACTTTTTCCGTGAATGATATAGCCCACGATCGTGCCAGCTGGTATGTGAAAAAGGCAAGGCTGCACTGACATTTTCAACAGAAAGAAATGTAGGGGCCTTGACTTGGGCAGAAAAAATGAAAGTCACAAGTATAGGATGGGGGACGTGTGGCTGGATAGCAGTACGTGAGGAAAGGATCTAGGAGTCTTGGTAGATCACAAGCTGAACATGAGTCAGCATTGTGATGCAGCAGCCAAGAAAGTCAACATGATTCTTGGTTGTATCAATAGGAGTCTGGTGTCTAGATCAAGGGAGGTAATGGTACCACTCTTTTGTGCATTGGTTAGGCCTCATTTGGAATACTGCGTCCAGTTCTGGGCACCTCCATTCAAACAGGATGTCAAGAAGCTGGAATGTGTCCAGAGGAGGGCGACCAAAATGGTGAAGGGTCTGGAAGCCATGCCCTATGAGGAGTGGCTTAGGGAGCTGGGTATGTTTAGTCTGCAGAAGAGAAGGTTAAGAGGGGGCATGATAGCCATGTTTAAGTATTTGAAGGGATGTCATGTCAAGGAAGGAGAGGGCTTGTTTTCTGCTGCTCCAGAGACCAGGACAAGGAGCAATGGATTCAAGCTGCAGGAGAGAAGATTCCACCTGAACCTCAGGAACAACTTCCTGATGGTCAGAGCTGTCCGGCAGTGGAATCTATTGCCTCGGAGTGTGGGGGAGTCTCCTTCTTTGGAGGTTTTTAAGCAGAGGCTGGATGGCCATCTGCCAGGAGTGCTTTAAGGGTGTTCCTGCATGGCAGGGGGTTGGATTCTATGACATTATGTGGAAGCATTGTCATGGTCCCACTACCCTTGCATCCCTTGTCCTGCGGAAATGGCCTAGATCTTTAAAGCAATGAAAGCCATGGGATTTCTATTAGCCATGACTAAGGCTGAATCTCCATGAGGAGTATGTTTCAGCTCCACTGCACAGCATCCCTGCTCTGGTATGAACCCCCCCTTTTTTGGACACACACACTTGTTTTAAGCCCTTTTCGTATGCAGTTTCTTTTGCGCGAGGGCCCCTTGAGTGTCGCGTAAATGGGAGCGCCGGTCCGTACGACGCACTCTCATTTATGCGACGCTCATGAGCCTAAAGCGGGGTGCGCGTGCATTTTTTTATTTTCTCTAAGCCGAAAATACTGCGCGGTCGCACAATGCTCACGGGGCCCTCACGCACTTACCTGCTCTGCGGTACGTCGGACGAGCGGGCTGGTCGCCCTTCCTGCCTCAGCGCTAGCCTGCAATTTCCAGGTTGCGCTGCAGTAGGAAGGGGCGGGGCGCTCACGCGACGGTCGCGCAACCAGGAAGCGAGCTGCGGGACAAAGCAGGAAGGAAGCGGCTGCGTTCCTGCTGAGGCTTTTCGCACGAGACGCCCCCCCAGACGCGCGAACGGGTAACATGCGAAAAGGGCCTCAGTCCAAACAGAAATCACTTTGGAAAGCTACAAGGGACCTCCAATACGTAGCCACATTGGTGCAAGGGGGGTGTTTCTACACTGTGAAGCTGCTTGTCATAACAAGTTGTATCTGGACACACAACAGCCACAGCTGCAGGCTTTATTTTTTCGTTGATTCCCCCGATGCACGTGCATATTCGCATAGTCAAATAAACTTTGTTCTGTGATTTTATAAAAGCGAAACTGGTAGAGAAGGAGAAGTGAAAGGCTAGTCTGCGGATGAGGGCATGCAGACCCCAAATCCAAGCAACATCAGAGGGTGGTCAAGATGGCAAGAGTTATAAACACACAAGTTGGAAAGGCTGCAGCCGTTTGCTTTTGCCTGAGTCTGTAGGGAAGGGCAAGACGTAGGGCATTTCCGCCCTGTACTGTTATAGTGCTACTATTCCACTTTCAACCTCCTGTGGAATTCTGGGCTTTGTCGTTTACTGAGGCCCAAGAGCTCTCTGGCTGAGAATTCTAAAGGCCCCTCCCTAAACTGCAAACCCCAGGATTCCACAGATGTTGAAAGGGGAGTAAGAGCACTAGAACAGTGTAGGGCAGATATGGCCCTATATAGATGAAATAACCTAGGTGACCACCTAGCCTAGGTGCCCACCCACCAACTGGTCAGCAGTTCAGCCTCAGAGGGAGATGGGGGGGGTCTCCTTTGGAGGTCTTGAAACAGAGATCAGAGGGATATAGAGTCCTAGAATCTTAGGGCCCCCGTGGATCATCAAGTCTCGCTCAATGCAACATCCTCAGCTAGATCCACTTCTCTAAGCAATTGGTTCCATTGCCAAACTGCTCTTACTGTCAAGAAGCCACTTCTAATGTTCAGTCAAAATCTTCTCTCCTGTAACTTAAAGCCATTAGATCTGGTTCTACCCTCTGGGGCAGCAGAGAACGGGCCTGTCCCCCTCTTCTCTGTGAGAGCCCTTGAGGTATTTAAATGGGGCAATCATGTCATCCCTTAGTCATCTCTTCACCAAGCTGAACATGCCCAGCTTCTTCAACCTTTTCTCATATGTTTTGTTGTCCGTACCTCTTATCACCCCTGTTGCCATTCTGTGAACCTGTTCCAACATATCTACAGTCTTTCTTAAAATGAGGTACTCCGATGAGGCCTGACCAGAACATTATATAGTGGGACTATTACTTCCCTGAACTTGAAAATTATGCTTCTACTAATGCAGGCTTAAAATAGCATTCACCTTTTTTTGCTGCAGCATCACATTGCTGGCTTATATTCAGCTTAATCAGGAAAATCAAGAATAATCCCAAGGTCCTTTTCACATGTAGTACAGCTGAGCCATGTGACCCCCTTCCTATACCTGTGCATTTGATTTTTGTAGCCTAAATGTAGAATTTTGCATTTGGCTCTATTGAATTTCATGTTATTCATTTCTGCCCAATTTCCTAGTTTATTTAGGTCCTGTTGAATTCTGTTACTACCTTCCAATCTTTCAGGAGTGCTTCAATTTTATAGTCTTGTAAGGCTGGACTAGGTGGTCCCTGAAGGCTCTGCCAAATATAAGATTCCGAATCAATAATTCTGCTTGGTTCAGTCCAACTGGCTTGGTTACAATCAGACTCGCACAAGCCATGGTTGAGAAAACATAACTTGGCCTTTTGCATCAAAGCCTCTTTGCTTCAAGGTCCACCAGGGATCCTCTGTCTCGAGCTCTCCTGAGCAAATCCTGACTTGTACTTGGATGGTTTACCTGTTTATTCATTCCACAATCTGGGTATACAACCATCTGGGACTGTAGCTGCAGAAATAGAGCAAAAATCTAGCTCTCCAATGGGCCAGCTTGTCTTTATGAAATATTTTCAAATAACTCATTGTCATTCTCACCTCCCACCCCCTCCTCACTCCTCTCCCTCTTCATTATTCCTTTCCTCTGCTTCTCTTTCCAAAAAATTGATTGGCTAATAAATCTGCACATTGGATATGTAGGGCTAAGTCTATGAAGGAACATGTACTGGGCAATGTTGGAAAGGGGAGTATGTCTGCCCAGGCAGGAGGTTAAACTGCCAGATCTGGAAGTCCATGGGTGGTGAGCCTGTCCTTATTATAAATCACAACTAGTGAACAAAATACAACCAAGGATGGTTAGAGGGGACAATTGCAGACAGCTCAGCTTCCTTGGTTTTTGCTTGATGTTCTCCCTGCTTTATCCAAACACTTGGCAGAGCTTGAGAAAACTACTCTTTCAGACTCCAGCTCCCAGAATCTCCCAGCCAGCAGAATGTCCTACCCTGCAGGGGCGGCATTGATTTTTTTCCTAGGCTCTTGCAGAATAATACTGGATCACTGCTATGCTCTTTGCTTCTGGGAGCAGAACTGTGTTCTGTTGAAGTCATAAAGGCAGAAAAACCCTTCGGCTAGCCATTGCGTGCCTTTCCCGAATACAGTGGAGATGCACCAGCAGCTCTTCTGTGGATGCATTTACCTTTCAACTGTCCCCCCACTTTGGCGCTCTGGGAGAGAAAATTATATTTCCTTCTCATCCGGTTGTGACCTTCCTCATCCCCTGTGGAATATTGCTGCCAAGCCACGGCCAGGACGAAACAGCTCACCAGATGGCAACGCAAGAGACAAACCTTCTCCTTCAAAGGGACTTTTACTCTCTTTTATTACATTCCACCTTCCTTTATGAACTCCTGAAATTTATGGTTAAGTTCTGGCATGCTATATCCCTTCATTCCCTCCTTCTTTGAGGCTGGGGCTGTGTGCCTAGTTGCTGTTTTTTAAAAAAATAAATAAATAAAAGAGTCAGAAATAGGTTCTCAGGAGGATATCCCAAGTTAATATTGTAAGTCTTTGCCTCCTTCCTTCAAGTCGAGAGTAAATATTCCACTGCTTTGTGTGGAAGCAGAAACAAGCCCATATATCAGTGCCTAGATTAAACTCGCTTCCCAGCCTGAAGATAACTTTAAATTATGACCACTGTTGGTACCCCACAGAAAAACAGAATCAAAATGCCTCTATATTTTTGTGTGTGTGGATAAAAAATATCCCCACCAGCCAGGTAATAGTTATGGCTATGATGAAACAAACGCACACAATATATTATTTCTTATGATTTGTGGTCACGAACAAAAGAATGAGCCTATGAGGGACAGGAAATATATTGGTTCCACTTTCTTCTCTATTTCAAATTTTTAAACCTCAAGTTCTGTCGTCCCAAATATTGTTATCGCTATCAAATTGACTTTGACTTATGGTGTGAGTGGGTTCAAAATCTCAGAACCACTGTGGCCATTTCCACACTACACTCTTATAGCATGATTATTCCACTTTCAACATCCTGTGGAATCCTGAGGTTTGCAGTTTAGAGAGGGGCTGGCTGGCTGCTCCCTAAACTGCAAACCCTCAGGATTCCATAGGATGTTGAAAGTGGAATAATCGCACTATAAGAGTGTAGTGTGGAAATGGCGTCTATCCAACGGGTTGGATACGAAGCTAGGTAGGGTGAGCCCTGAAACTGGGTAGGAAGACATAAACACATGAGACACAGACACAGAATACAGATACAAAATATATAATACAATAGAAACACAACAAGAATTTTCTTTGGCCAAAGGATCCTGCTGATAATCAGAATTGCTTTCAATCCAGTCTACTAGCAGTAGTGATCCAGAAGGATAATTTATTTTTCAGGCTTCAAATAGTCACACCATTTTTCTTGATTGCAACAGTGGAATAAAGCACACGTCAGCAAGGTTAAATGTCACATGTAACTGACTCGCGCCATTTCCACACTATACTGTTCTAGTGCTGTTATTCCACTTTCATCATCCTACGGAATCCTGGGTCTGTAGTTTAGGGAGGAGCATTTAGAATTCTTAGCCAGAGAGCTCTTTGGCCTCAGTAAACTACAAACCCCAGAATTCCACAGGAGGTTGAAAGCGGGATAGTAACATTATAACAGGGTTGTGTAGAGCTGGCCTTAGGCCGATTCCGCACAACGTCGCCGTGCCGCTTCTGGGATGGGATGGCTGCGGTTGGCAGATTGCAGTTCCACATGTCATCATCGCCGTCCTGTTGCCATCCTGTCATGACGCATCGTACTCATACAGTATTTGCAAAACGGAAAAAATCTGATTTGCACCTTCAATTGCACAGCACTCCCGAACATACCATTGTGTGGAAACCACGGAAGTGTGATAGTGACACTTCCTGCTCCAGAGCAGCAATGGCAAGTGCCCGGCTGTGCTGCAGAAGGAAGAGGCGACGCCATCGCGCTTCCTTTCGCAGGGAGCGAGCAGGTGCGGAGAGGTGCAGAGGGGAGCACTGCTGACACGTTCTCTTCCGGACCTTAACTGCAGTGCTACAACGCGGAAGAGCCTCTCTTTTCTAAAGAGTCACGTCTTCCTATGATGTGTCCAAAGTACGACAGCCTCAGTTTAGTCATCTTGGCTTCTAGGGAGAGTTCAGGCTTGATTTACTCTAGGGCCCACTGATTTGTCTTTTTAACAGTCCACAGTGTCTGTAAAACTCTTCTCCAACACCACATTTGAAAGGAGCTCATTTTCTTTCTGTCATCCTTTCTTCACTGTTCAGCTTTCACAATTGTACGTAGAAACTGGAATTGGAGATTGTCCCTGCCAAATTGGAACTGTTAGAGGGTATGAAATATATATTATCAGTAAAGTAATGGCTTGTTTTAGGGGGAAACATGCTTCTGAGAGGCTTCCAAGAGTGCAGTTTTCTTTGTCTCCAATCATCGTTTTGACTGAGCAAGGACTCTTGGTTGGCCCGTCGACTGTGTGTTGGTCAATCCAGCTGTATATAGCAGCTTCCTCCAGCACCTCTTCTAATAGCAAACTCAGGTGCCACAAGAATTTTAGCCAAAACAACATGACGGAGAAGCAAGAGGAAAGTATTTGCATGCTCAGGGGAAGCTCAGGTTTTGCAAGAGTTCAAAAACAAACTGTGAATAAAAAAAAACTAGGAAGGCAAACTCAGCCACCCACATATCTCAGGAGAACAGAGTCCGCTTAAGAGCCATGGAGTGTAGATGGATAAAAAGGAAAAATGGAACGGAATGGGTGACGCTGGAATATTCTGAGAGAAAGGAATGATTTGGTGGAGTCTTGAATTGGAGACCTTGGTTTAGGAAGGGGGATGGCCTT
This sequence comes from Iguana delicatissima, assembly GCA_948472985.1. Taxonomy (NCBI): domain Eukaryota; kingdom Metazoa; phylum Chordata; class Lepidosauria; order Squamata; family Iguanidae; genus Iguana; species Iguana delicatissima. The sequence continues at coordinate 145,148 of CAOKZL010000696.1, read as the reverse complement.
CTTTGACACATTTTGTGGGTGACACTCCTGTGTTTAGGAGCATGCAACTGAAGGCAAAGAAAAAGGCACAGAATATTAGAACAGCAGCGTGACTTGGCAGCCAAGAAAGCCAATGAGATACTTAGAATCATAGAATCATAGAGTTGGAAGAGACCACAGGGGCCATCAAGTCCAACCCCCTGCTATGCAGAAACACCCATCAAAGCACTCACAACAGATCGCTGTCCGGCCTCTGCTTAAAAACCTCCAAAACCTATTCTTGGTTGCATCAATAGGAGAATGGTGTCTAGATCAAGGGAGGTAATGGTACCACTCTATTCTGCTTTGGTTAGACCTCACCTGGAATACTGTGTCCAGTTCTGGGCACCTCATTTCAAGAAGGATATTGACAAGCTGGAACCTCTGCAGAGGAGAGCAACCAAAATAGTGGAGGGTCTGGAAGCCACAAAGTCCTATGAGAACCGGCTTAGGGAGCTGGGGATATTTAGTCTGCAGAAGAGAAGGTTAAGAGGGGACATGATACCCATGTTTAAATATTTGAAGGGATGTCATATTGAAGAGGGAACGGGCTTGTTTTCCGCTGCTCCAGAGACTAAAACAAGGAGGAATGGATTCAAACTACAGGAAAAGAGATTCCACTTGAACCTTAGGAAGAACTTTCTGACGGTCAAAGCTGTTCAGCAGAGGAATCTGCTGCCTCGAAACGTGGTGTAGTCTCCTTCTTTGGAGGTTTTTAAGCAGAGGCTGGATGATCGTCTGTTGGAAGTGCTTCTATTACTTGCTCTACACCCCCACACCTTGATATGATTTCATTGGCAAAATATATTAATTGGCTCTGACAGAAGAATGTACCCTGATGTGACTGGAAGGCCTAGCTGGACAAGAAGAAGACACTGGAACACGTGTACTGAACACGTGTATTGCAAAAGTAGGTCAGAAATCCCCTCCAGGCAACCAAGTAATTGTCAGGAAGTAGCCAGGTAGCTGCAGAGGTGATAGACTGAAGCTAAGCTGTCACAGCAGTGCTATCAGATAATAGCGATTAATGGTTTCAAACTTCTTCCAATCAATCTGGAAATCTCCTTCGTTATATCCAAGCCTGTCCACTATTACAGAGCTATCACAACAGCTATTAAGTCTAGGCCCTTTCTACATCCTACCTTTTCTCGGTGCTGGGGTGAGGTGCTCACGCGAGCAGCCTCTTGCGAGAGGCCCTCACGTCCAGGTTTCTTCAGCTCTGCACAAGCTTCCTGTTCGCGCAAGAGCCCTGCCTCTACCTTTCGCAGTGCCTTATACACTCTTATTGCATTGTGCCTGTTGCAAACTCCTTTGTTTACTCGGACAGAGAACCATTTACACACACCTTCCTGGCAGATTTTGGATATAAAACCCTTCGTTTCGACCTGTTGGTTGCAGTACATGAGATGCTGGATGTCACTATGTCACTTTGAACCTTGATTTGTACTGCCCTTAGATGCAAGTCTAAGCCACGTCTCTGTTTCTTTACTACCCTTCTGGTAATCATTACCCAACAACATTTCGAGGCTGCTTTTCATCCTGGAGAGAAGTGACTAGCGGGGTGCCACAGGGTTCTGTCCTGGGCCCTGTGCTGTTCAATATTTTTATCAACGACTTGGATGAAGGAATAGAGGGCATGCTCATCAAATTTGCAGATGACACCAAATGGGGAGGGGTTGCTAATACGCCAGAGGACAGGATCAAAATTCAAAAGGACCTGGATAGATTGGAGAGCTGGGCCTAGGTTAACAATGAAATTCAACAGAGAGAAGTGTAAGGTCCTACACTTAGGTAGAAAAAATGGAATACAGAAATATAGGATGGGGGACTCGTGGCTGGATAGCAGTACGTGTGAAAGGGACTTAGGAGTCTTCATAGACCACAAACTGTTTAAATATTTGAAGGGATGCCATGTAGAGGAAGGAGAGGGCTTGTTTTCTGCTGCTCCAGAGACCAGGACAAGGAGCAATGGATTCAAGCTGCAGGAAAGGAGATTCCACCTGAACCTCAGGAAGAACTTCCTGACAGTCAGGGCTGTCCGGCAGTGGAATATGCTGCCTCGGAGTGTAGTGGAGTCTCCTTCTTTGGAGGTTTTTAAGCAGAGGCTGGATGGCCATCTGCCAGGAGTGCTTTGAGGGTGTTCCTGCATGGCAGGGGGTTGGACTGGATGGCTCCTGAGGTCTCTTCCAACTCTACATTTCTATGATTCTATGATTCTATGAACCCTGAAACAGTCTTTTCCTTCCTTCCTTTTGGTTAGCTCTTGTGTGAGTGAGTGATTGTTTGAATCTTGTGTGCATATATGATTTTAATTCCCCTCAATAAACAGATTTTTAGTTTACTTTTGAGTCTCTGCGTGGTTTTAATGCAAGGGCTGTGCAAGCATTGGTGGAAAGATCCCACTAGTTACCCCACCTCTTGCAGCCTTCTTAATCAGAACTAATTAATTCCTCATTTTTGCATGGAGTCGTGGGTACTGCTGGAGGACCTCAAGGGGTCCCCCAACTTTTAGGGTAACAAAACTCTCAAGCCAAGTTTTTTAAAAAGTAGCATACCGCTCACCCCCAAATCCCTGAAATTTTATACTTCTCCTCCTAGGATGGGCAAAGACCAGCCTTGGCCCTCACACTACACCCAAGGCTGATTTTCACAAAATAATAGAATTATAGAGTACAATAGTCTCCCGTTATCCATGGGGGATAGGTTCCAAGACCCCCACGGATGCCCAAAATTGTGGATAGTATTGAACCCTTTAGTGCTGGATAGTATGAAGTCTCTTGTCATGTCCTGGATAACTTGCACTCGCAAACTTCACTCAGAGTTTCAAACTGAAGCCTTTGTTTGGAGCAAAGCAAGCAATTTGGCTCCCAGGGTTCAGACGTGCACCCCTTGCTGTGGATGCTCTCAGGACAAAGAGAAAAAAGTAGAAACTTGGCTCTGGCCAAAAGATTTAGCAACTCCGTGTCCATATATAATTATGCCAGGGAGCCTAGCAAGATAAAGGCATTTGTGTAGCTGCATGGAAAAGACTTTAATGGGGTGGGCATCTGCCTTGCTTTTAATTGTTCTTATCATGCTTTTAAATGATGCTATATTGTTTTAAAGAAGGGTCAGGAAAAGTGTAGCCCCCAGCATCCCCTTGGGGGTCAAACATTATTTTCCATCCCCTCAAATGATCTCTAAGGAGGCATGGGGGCATTTTTGACAGCTTTTTGGCCCTTGGACCAATTTAGACCCAGGAGAAACCTTCTTTGAAACATGAAGTGAACAAGAATTGACTTCTGCTTACTTTCCATCATTAATAAAAGGTGTCTCCTAGGCCCCAAGCGCACCAGGGGGCTAAGAAACAACCGAGAAAATGCCCGCACCTCCCCAGATGATGTTTGGGAGCATTTAGGGGCAAGCAACTTTTTTTTTCAGGGGATAAATGAGTAGGTGCGTCCCTCCAAGATCTCCTAGGGGGCTAATGGGGTCCCTAACCATCTGCAGTTTCTGACCCCTGTTTTAAAGTGGTATCTTATTTGGCTATGTTTTCATTACTAGCTTTCAATTAATTTAAATATTTTTAATGGATTAATTGGCTATAATTCATTTTGAATTTCAATTTTTAATCCATATTTCCTTGCTTTTACCCATGCATCAGCTGCCTTGTGTCCCACTTGGGAGAAAAGGGGTGGTAGAAAATAAATAAATAAACACTGCTTTAAGGCAGAGGTTTGGAAAAGTTGAGCCTTTGGACTACAACTCCCAGATTTCCCCCATCCTCATGGTAAGCGGATGCTGGGAGCTGCAGTCCCAAAAGTGTTTCCAAGCCATGCCTGCAGCCAATGAGGCTTGGGCCCTTTTTGCACGGCATTTGCCATGTGAAAGGGCCCCTGGAGCGTCATGCGAGGAGCGGTCCACACGACGCACTCACAATCGCGCGATGCTTCAGGGCCTGGCAGGTGCCGACTGTGCACTTTTTCATTTTCAGCTGCGAGCCGAAAATGGTGCACGATCGCGCATTGCTCCAGGGCCCCATGTGCAACTTGCCATGCATGCGGAGCTCCAGAGCTGCAGCGCTCGCGCTTCCTGCCCCAGTGCAGCCTGGGAAAATCCCAGGCTGCGCTGCAGAAGGAAGAGGAGGGGCTCTCGCACGAACAGGCAGCAGCTGCAGAGCTGAAGGAACTGGGACACGAGAGTCTCTCGCTAGAGGCTGCTCGCGTGATCCCCGCACCCCAGCTCCGCGAAAAAGTGAGTTGCAGAAAGGGCCGTGAATTTCAACCTGTCCTGCTTGCCATTAAGTTGCAACGCTGCCTCCTGCGTGCACCTTTCACCCCAAACCATCCCCAAATATCTCGGCCGGTCTCCAAAGTGAGTCAACCGATAACAATTTCCACAGCATGCGTGCTCCCATCTCCTCACCTATGGATCAAACCCCGCAGGCTCGGTGCCGTCTGGGCTTCTTCTTTTCGCCTCCCCCCCACAACTTCTAAGCACCTCCAGACTGTTCTTCTGAGCGTATAAAACTCATGACAGCGAAACCATTCTTCAAATCGGCAATATGGAGCGGAAGCGACCCTTGACCCCGGCTTAAAATGAGCTCCTACGAGTCTCGGAAAGGAAACGCTCGCACAACTGAGAAAAACATCCCCCTCTTCTCTTTCTTCCCCGAAAAAAAGTAATGAGTGGGAAAGGGGTGGGGTGGAGGTGCTCGGAGAAACATTTGGTTGCCATTACTGGTGATTATGATAAGCTATGTTAAAATATGAAGTGGGGGGATTTATCTTTATTTCCCGGGACAGCGCTGATGAAGACAGCTCACCTCCGTCTTGCTTCTCAGCCATTTTGATTTTCAGGCATTTTTCTTCTTCATCAGCTCCATCAGGCGTTTCTCCCTTGGCTTTGCACCAGGCTCCAGAGAGACTTAGAGGTGGTAGAAGGGAGGAAGAAAGGGCAGGCAAAATTGCATCCTCATCATCCTCATCACTATTGTTGTTGTTACCATCATCAACATCGTCCCACCTTCAGAACTCAAAGCAGCTAAAACATCTAAAATAAACCTAGGCCATTTCTGCACGGCATCACTAAAACATGATACCTGCAGGTTGAAGTCATTTCTTTTTACAAAAATTTTTTTTATTAAAATTTTCAATAAAAAAAACAATAAAAAAAACCCCGTCCCTGCATCCAGACATCAATTTTCCCAGTTGAATCTGAGTTTGACATTTCATTCCACATAAACATTCAGTTCCATGCATTGTCTCTATTTTACAACAATCATAAACTATTACTTTTGGCTTATATGTAAATATTTACCTTTTATCTTTCACCACCTCATTTTGTCTTCCTCCTTTCTCACAGCCTTTCTTTCTTTCCCCCTATTTCATTCTTTTATCCAGTTCAATACCTCTCGCCATTCTCTTTCAAAGCCCTGGATTGGCTTATTTTTAAGGGAAAAAGTTAGCTTTTCTGTCGCTACCATATCCAGGACTTTGAATTTCCATTCTCTTACATCAATATATTTTCCTTCTTTCCAGGGTTGAGCATAAGTCAGCCTTGCTGCAATTATTATATATAACAATGTCTTTTGGTGAGATCTTATTTCTCTTTGTTGCCCTAACATATTCAACAAATAAAGTTCTGGCTTCATTTCAAAATTAAAACCATACATTCTTTGCATTTTATCATGTATTTCTTTCCAAAACTTTTTTTGCTATTTTGCAGGTGTACCACATATGAAAAAAAGTTCCCTCTTTCTCATCACATTTCCGACATTTTCCATTCCCATTTCCTGTTATTTTTTTCAGTTTTACAGGCGTCATATACCATCTATATAACATTTTATAAAAATTTTCTCTTAAATTCAAACTTGGTGTAAATTTTGCATCTATCTTCCATGTCCTCACCCATGTGTCCAATTCAATTGGATGTCCTATATTTTGAGCCAGGTTGAAGTCATTTCAGAGGCTGCAATTCTGCATGACATTGTCACCATCTAGTACCTGGCCTATCCGCAAGCATATTTCAACTCCAGAAATTTTTCCAGAGTTGAAATATGGTATTCTATCGAAGCTTATGGACGGGCCAGCTACTGGATTGCGATGATGTCTTGTGGAATTCCCCTGAAATGACTACAACCCACAGGTATGGAGTTTTAGCGACGTCGTATGGAAATGGCTCTAATGTACTAAAATCCACAGTCTAAAAAGAATTAAACTATCCAAAAAGTAATCCCAGTTAAAAACAGGTACCATTAACAAAAAAAAAAGAGGGCATGGTGGGAAAATTAGAAAATCCAGCACACTATACCATACCCTCCAACACTGTGCAGATGAAATCCAGGACATGTGTGGCCAAGCGACATGAAAATGTGTTTCAAGATGGCAAAAGAGATGAATGAGAAGAATAGACAACTTGAGAGAGATTGCAGCAGTTTGCTTTTGCCTGAGCCTCCTGGGAAGGGCAAGATTCCTCCTTTTTCTTCACAATCAATAAAGGTACAGGAGCCCTCTCCAGGTTTCATTGTGGAAATTCTAGAAATAGAAGATGGTGAGAGAAGGAACAAAGAGGACAGATCTAGCACGCTCTCATGCTTGGGTATTGAGAGAACACTTGAATAGGGCTTTAGAGTTATGGGATCACAGAATTATAGAGTTGGGAGAGACCACAAGGGCCATCCAGCCCATTCTGCCATGCAGGAAAATACAACCAAAGCACTCCCAAGAGGTGGACATCCAGCCTCTGTTTAAAAACCTCCGAAGAAGGAGACTCCACCATGCTCCCAGGCTGCAGTGGATTCCAGTGTCGAATGGCTCTTATCATCCAGGAATGCTTCCTAATGTTACCAGGCTGTACACCTCCACGCCTTGCTATGGTTTAATTGGCAAAATATGGTTTATCTGGCAAGATATATTAATTGGCACTCATATAAAATATACCCTGATGTGGCTGTGTGACTGAACTGGACAAGAGGAAGATGCTGGCTGAATACATGCGCTGCAAAGTAGGTCAGAGATTCCCTCTAGGCATAGCCAGGTCATAGTCAGGAGATCACCAGGTAACTCCAGACAATAGGCTTAAGCTAAACTGTAAAGACTCTGTTTTCAAAGAATAGTGATGAGGAAGTTCCCACCAAACCACTGATTGTTTCAAACCTTCTTCCCAATGTCCTGTGCATTTCTCCATTGTCCCCACACCTGTGCAACCATTGCAGAGCTATCATGATGTCAAACAACTTTTTGTCACCTAACACTAAGATGGTTAGCACACTCTGAACCTCATTGTCCACTCTGTAAACTCCATTGTCTGCCCGGCTGGAGAGACATTCACACCCATGCTCTCCAGCTAGAAATTGGGTATAACTCCCCCTCCAAATTTGAGCTGATAGCTTGCAGCATCACTTGCTGGTGGCCACACTCTCACTTTGATTCCCAAATGAGTACTGTCCTTAGGCTCAAGTCTAAGCCACATTGCTGTTTCTTCACTGCTCTCCAGATCAGTAAATATTGCCTTATAACTTTTCTGTCAATAACTTTCCTCCCTTTCTCCTTCAACTAGCCTTTTGTGATTGTGTGAGTGCTCCTATCTTCCTTGTGACTGGTAATTCCCCCAATAAAATACATTTTAACTGACTTTTGAATCTCTGGCTTGTTCTTCCCTGCAGAGACCCTGTAAACATTGGTGGAAAGATCTTGCTAGGTTGCCCACCTCTTGCAGGCTTCCTAACTATGGCCCTTTTTGCACGGCATTTGCTATGTGAAAGGACTCCTGGAGCATCGCGCGACTGTGAGGAGTGGTCCACACGATGCACTCACAATTGCGCGATGCTCCAGGGGCTGGCAGGCACCAATTGCGCACTATTTCATTTTCAGCTTTGAGCCAAAAATGGTGCATGATCGTGTATTGTTCCAGGGCCCCACGCGTATTTACGATGCGTGCGGAGCTCTGGAGCTGTGGCGCTCCTGCTTTCTGCCCCAGCGCAGCCTGGGAAAATCCCAGAGTGCGCTGTGGAAGGAAGAGGAGGGGATCTCACGCTACCTGCTCACTAGCAGGTAGCAGCTGCGGAGCTGAAGCAAAATCCCCGCACCCTAGTTCCACAAAAAGGTAAGCTGCGGAAAGGGCCTTTGAGCTAATAATTCCTCCACCTTTGAACAGAGGTACTAGCATTGTGGATGGATTCCTGAATCACTCACATTTTGGGGTAACAGTAGAATCTCTTTTCCTATATTCTGAAGTCACTGCTCCGTGTCCTAGTCTCTGGAGCAGCAGAAAACAAACCTCTCTCATCTTCTGTATGATATCTTTTCAAATATTTAAACATGGCTGTAAAATGCGCACAGAAAAAACCACCACCCGTCAGTGCCAAGTGCGAAAGGCTCACCCAAGCCTCACACTCAAGGCCTGCTCAGCCTGGCACCTTTTTGTGTCAAAGTCTGAACAGCCAGGGAGATCTCTGAATCAAGCCAGGGCCAGGACAAATAGGTCTGCCTCAGTTCTCCCTCTCTGAGAACGTAGTCCCTTCCTCACTCTCGTCCCCCCTTGGCTTCTTCCTTTCAGGACTCTCCCCCTTTACTGCCTTCCCTAAATCTGCCCTTCTCCCAGATGTAAGGATCATCAGTGATTCATATTTTCCAAGACTGTGGTACTGTTGGCACTAAAGTCAAGATGATATTATTGGTAGCGTGTATATTCCAGGATTCAAAATAAGACTCTGTGACACTGTTTTAAGGAACACAGAATTTCAAACATTTATTGTAACACTGTTGCTTTAAATGTGTCTTGTATCTAAATGTTTATAAACAGCACATCATTCTTCTCTCTCTTTCAATTCATTCACTATCTTTCATACATCCAATTTCTCAGTTCTCTCTCCTAGAGACCTCTTCAAATCTCCAACCTCTCCCAAACACACCACAAATCACATTCCCTTCAATCACTCCCCAGGCAGTTAAAATCCATTATTTTTCTCTTTCCACCAACCCCTCCCCTGGGCTATCCAAGGTTCCATTTCACCATCCAATCAGCTTAAACACTCTAAGTTGCCAAGGAGTCTCTGTTGTCCCATTAGGTTCATCATGATGGCTATCATGTCACCTCTTATCCTTCTCTTCTCCAGGCTAAACATAGCTTCTCTTCTCCAGGCTAAACATAGCCAGCTCCCTAAGCCACTCCTCTTAGAGCTTAGTGGTTTCCACTCCTTTTAGCATTTTGGTCCCTTCTCTGGACACATTCCAGCTTGTCAATATCCTTCCTGCACTATGGTGCCAGAACTGGACACAGTATTTCAGATGAGGTCTGACCAAAGTAGAATAGAGTGGTACTATTACTTCCCTTGACCTAGGCACTATACCCCTATTGATGCATCTAGAATCACATTAGCTTTCTTAGCTGCTGCATCACACTATTGACTCATGTTCAGCTTGTGGTCTACTAACACTCCTTGATCCCTTTCACATGTACCAGGGTCAGCCCAGATGTCACCCAGCCTATAAGAGGGCATTTAATTTTTTTCTGCCTGAGTATAGTACTAAGAGATCACATCACTGTTGGATTTTCGAAGTAACCAAAGTGTTTGGAGGCAGAAGCAGATGTGTGCCTCAGAAACCTAAATGGACTCATCTATCCTTAGCACCGTTCAGCTGAAACTGAACACATGTTAAGTCACAGAAGAAATTGACCTCTCTTGGACTGCCTAGGGATTTTGGTAAGTAATGACCCTATCTGCCACAGGGATAAATGCACTGAGAATGGAAGAGAAGCAAGAGGTCAAGAAAGCAGCATGCTGTGATGTATTCAGCCTCTTGCTCTGATTACTCTTTTTTAAAAAATGAAAACAACTCCAACATTTATTCTCTAAATAAGTCTCCTGAAACCGGAGAGGTTGCACCAAGGATGGTATTAGCTCATCGCTTGGAAAACACGCTCACCCAGAGAAAAACCCTGAGGTTAATGCAACCAGGGGACAAGAGCAGAAGGCCAGAAAGTTTGGTGCAGAAAGTGCTCATTAAAATGAAAAACTAGAACAATTCAATGTTATTTCACAAAACAGGCATCCCAGTGCTGATCACCAAAGTGTACAGCTTTACTACATCCTATTATTAGGTTACATATGAGGTCCCCATACTAAATAAGATCATCGGTCTATTACTGACAACTCAAGCGGCCGTGTGATCTTTCCCAGACTGGCTGCCTAATCTTTCTTTCTTTCCTCACCGACTGACTCATTGCTATTGATTTACTGAGATTTTGCTACCTTGCCTGATCTCTGAAGATCTCAGGGTAGGGGCCAGTCTATAAGATAAATTTAAAATAAGCTAAGATAGTTCAACAAAATCAAAATCCCATGATTCAGTAGGCGAAACACTATAGCCTGTCCCAATGTGTTATTGCAATCTTAACAAGCTTGCAATGCTTAATGATCAAGCAGATATATAGGGGAATATAGCAGGTAAGTATATAGGAAGCGTATAGGGAAGTATATAGGCAGTATATAGGAAAGACTCATTTCCTCATGTACAGGCATACTTCAGTTTATTTTATTTTTTTAAGCACTTAAATTGTATTTTTTAGTAAAATATATCCAACATAATTAAATCAACATCAACATATTTCTTATTTTAACAGATTTCCTATTTAAAAAAATCTCCCCCATCCCTCCTCTCCCTTCCACTTATTTCCAGTTTTATTGCTTTTCACCTGAGTTTACATGTTGAATGAACATTATTTATTCTTACCCATTTCTTCTCCTTCTGTTATTTCTACCAGTTTTAACATTTAGCACATTTATCTTATTAAAGTCTTTATAACAACATTTTTTAAATAAGGTCCATCTATCAATACTTTCATTTTTTAACTTTCATCAGTTTTAACATAGACCAGAATTGGTTTCCTCTCCCTCTCAAATTGTTTAATTGATTTCTCTTTTATTAGAGCTGTCAACTTCTCCATTTCCATAATTTTTAATCAGTCAATCATGTAGGGAAGGTTTTTTTTCTATTTTTCCATTTTTGTGCATAATTTAATCTTACTTAAGTCACTAAATATAATATCAATTCAGAATTCTTTTATATCTTTGGATGGTTATCTATAATATATGATAAGTATAACTCTGTTTCATTTCAAATTGAGTATCAAGCATCCTTTTATCTGTTTACAGTACTTCTTCATTTCTGGGCATGACCACCACATGTGGAAAAAGGTCCCTTTATTTTCTTTGCACTTTCAACTTGTTCCATATCTTTCTTGCTCTTTCTGTCTGTCTGTCTGTCTGTCTTTTATTGATATTTGGGATATTTGACTGGCGTCAAATACCAACGATATAACATTTTGTAATTGTTCACTTTTAGTCCTATAATTTGTGTAAATTTTAAGTCCTTATCTTAAGATATTTGCTACTTTTCTAAGTCTAGTGTATGGCCACGTCTCAGTTTAAAAGGTTGTACCAGAGAAGCTCCTTTTTTACAGAGCCTATTCATGTCATCCTCTTCCTTTCCTCCTTGTCCTCTGTCTAGCTGCAAGTTGTTTAGCAGCATTAGCACTGGGAGGATAATGGTATGGAAAGACACAGAATTTCCATCTTGGGTTACAGCAGTCTGTCTGCACTAAACAATACAATAAAGTTTGAGCTGGAGAAAGAACAGGATGCTGTTGTAGCTTATGATATTGTACTTATGTGTGCCTGCCTACAATAAGCAAAGTAGCCAGCAGCTTTAATTAGAATCCATCACCGAGCATGCCTGAGCAGCAAAACTGAGAGAACGGGTAGAACAACTAAGACTACTTCACTAGCTACTCCTCACCCCAGCATGTCAAACAAGTATAGATCTATAGATCTGGCCACCAAAATGGAAATCAGAAGAAGAGTAGAGGCTAGTGGAAGACAAAATGATTCCTGAAAGCATTTTGAAAGAAGTTTCCAGGTGGTCTCAAGAAGGCTCAACATGTTTTTCTTCACTTATACAAAGCTTACTTGACCTGGTTGTTTCATTTCACACATGTATATTTTTAGTGTTGAATAAAATATTTGCTGAAACATGAAGTTCTCTTCATTTTTCTGGTGCAGGGAATGTTCCCTATTCTTTCCATGTTACAGCCAAATTTGCTGTAAATGTACTGAAGTCCAAGAACACATCAATTTTATTAACTAAAGTCAACTGTACTAAGGTCTCAAGCCAACCAGGGCTGTAAATGCCCTTATACCAATAGCTTGGATAGAACATATATGTATGTGCATATGTGTTCTCTAGCACCTTTAAGACTGAGAAAAAAATAAACCCTTAGCACAGGCTTTTGTGGACTCTGGACCATTCCATCAAATGGATGGAGTGAACTCTCTGTGGATGGACAATATAACAACAGGGAGGGGAGCAGTGTGAATTGCAATAAAAATGTAAAACATATGGATCTGGTAGTAGGGTGACAAATTTCATTTCGCCCATCTTAAAGGGACACCTCCGGACAACAGGTGTTACATACAAGCTACAATGAGCAGGTAAACATATTATTAGTGGAGGAAGTTCTTGCTATAGTGTATTGATATGAATACGGGCTCAGTTGCAATGAAGCAGAGTCATCGTAACCCTATTTAGTGGCTGGGATGTCAACTAGTTCTTTCTTTTTAATATGTGTATTGTGCAAAAAAAAGAAATTGTCTCAGTTGAAACAATTGCCAATGTTCAAGAGTTTGTGAATGAATATTAATTGTTTCTCTTTCCCATCTCCCTTTGATTTTCTTTTCTTTGTTCAAGGACTGCTGCTTGGAGGTTTGAGAGACCATGTCCAAAAAGCTTCACATGTTCTCTAATTGGTTTTGGGGTATTCCCATTTTTAATGTCTGATTTGTATCTATTTATCTTCTGGCGTAGAAACTATCCTGTTCACCCAATGTAGAGTTCTGAGGGGTATTGCTGAGAAAAGATAGCAAAAGTATCATATGAGGATGAGCAAGTGAAATCACCTCTAATTTTGCGAAGTCAAACTGTGGAACTCATCACCACAAGATGCAGCACCGGCTGCCTACTTCGGCACCTTTGAAAGTGAATTAGGTAACGTTCTTTGAGGTTAGAGGCCATAGTCAGGATGACTGCATGTCACCTCCTCTCTAAGTTACTTGCTGGAGAATGTGAGACTGAGGCTGCAATTGCACTCATGTTCTCCTTGTAATATTTGCAACTTGACCACTTTGTAAACAGAAGAGAGGACGGGATATGTAGTTCATTCCAGCCTCTTGCAGCCAGTGGCTTTCTTGTAGTCTGAATTTGAGTGAGCTATCCAAGGTGCTTGAAATGCAGCACAGCTCTTCTTAAAATCTTGACTCCAACTAGAATCATGTAAGGTGGTGTGAAAGCCATCAGTTAGCAACACCTGGAACTGAGACAGCAGATTTCTGCATGCAAAATCTGCTTTACTGTATAGAGATGAGGTGAGGAGCATAAAGAATAATTCTGCTAAAAGAAGCATTACGAGCATGTCCCTATTTTTACTAGTCAAGTGTGCAGTGGACAGGGGGTTGCCAGATTTCAGGGCCTAGCCCTGAGTCTCCAGTTTTCAGGGGTCATCTCAGTTAGGAGTTTTCCAGGGTGTTAGCCTTTTTGGGAAATTCTATGAAAGCTAAAACTGTTAGGAGCCAGCCTTCTTTTAGCAGAGCAGCAGAAAAAGCATACGCCAGTTGTTGTGTTGTTTCCCTGAATTGCAATTGACTGAGAAAACAAAACAAGGTAGGCAGTTAGGCAGTTTAGGGTTACAAACTTATAAAAATTTAATAATGATTTTACAATTACATATGCATTGAGGAGCCTAGATCCTAACTTCCTAATGGATAGTTTAGGTAAGATATCTGCTTCGTTCTTAACTCACCATCTTCTTGACAGAGATGCAAAGCATGGTCAGAGAAAAGGACGTGGAAGCAAAAATGGCAAAGAAAGAGAGAACAGTCTGAGAAGGAGAGTCTTTTAGAAGGCTGATAACCCTAGGAACTGTCCTGGGTCACAAGATCTGGTTACGTGGATGCCAAAGATATTTATCACCATGCATTTAAATAACACAAGAGCAAGCAGTGAGATTTTAGATGAGAAAGCAGAAGGCTTAGTCATGCAAAGGAAAAAGAAACTCTATGCTACTTAAGCCCCACTTGCTGTAGAACACAAGCAGCGGGGTGGCAAGGAGAGAATGCTGGAATTTTCCAACAGTCTCCAGGACGGAGGTGAAGATGCAGATTCTCCAGTTTTGGGAGGGGGGTTCTCAGCTCCAAGGAAGAGGAAAGGACTGGGTGCAAATCTCCTATTCACCTAGTAGAGCACCAGCTTACAACAATTTACAAGCTTTAATTAATTGTTGCTACAACTTGCCAAAGGAAAAAAAAAAACCTCTCCAGGGAGTGTATGTATTTACCTAGCTAGCTTTCTGTTTTCTTTCCAGTGTTTGAGGAGCCAGGGCTCACCTTCCATTCTGCTCTGCCTCTGCTCTTGCTACTTAATGCATAATGCTTAATGACATCACTGGGGGCCATCCCTGGGTCTCAGGTTTTTGGCTTGAAGACTTCTGGGCCTGAGACAATCCTGAACTGTCAACCCTAGTTGTGGGCAGTTTAGACTTTTCCTCCAGATATTGGATTTTCAAGCCATGGACCCTTCTGATGTATTCTTGGCTCCCTAACGTAATACTGTTACAGGGAGTTAAAATGGAAGCCATGATATTTAAATTTACAGCATAGGCCATAGCCTGGAAATGCTTTTTGGACTACAATTCCAAGAATCTCCAGATAGTATGGCCAATGGGGTTGTGAGGGCTCTAGTCTAAAAAAGTAACTTCACATGTGTCCCCCAAATGTCCATCTAGGGGCTGAGGAGGATCTATAAACTCTGCAGGTTTGTGATAGCCAAGAATGAAAAATATAATCAGAACTGTCAGCAGTCCATAGACTTGATATATGCTTCCAAATTAGCTTCCAAGCATCTCTCCTGATTGCAGCTGGCATAAATGTACTGCCTTTGTAAGTGAGATGTGTGGTCCCAGCCAAGCCGGCGTGTCAGCCGAAGGTCAGCTGGAAGCATCTGGCTTTCCAAGAGGCCAGCAGATAGTCCTCGATCTATAGGAAACGAGTAACAAGTTGGAGAATGAGGACAAATTGATCTGCTTCTAATCCAGTTCAGTCCAGTCTTGGACAGAAATCCATTCTGTCCCATCTATACCTTGATAGCTGTGTGATCTATGATATTTCTTTTTTGGGGAAAAAAAATCATGTTCAACTATGTATTCGGACACATACAGCTGAGATTCTACATCCTGCTTGCATAGGCTGGGTTATTGAAATCTCCCTAAATATTCATGCCGAGAGGCAGCATTATGTAGCAGTTTGAGTATTGGACTGTGACCCAGGAGACCAGCATTTAGTTCCTTGCTCGGCTATAGAAACACCTATAGGGCAGTGATGTAGACTTGAGTCGATAGACTCGGACTCAAGTCGGACTTAAGTCACTTCAGTGACTTGACTCAGAGTTGACTCAGGCATAAATGATGCATTGACTTGACTCAACTCGAGACTTTTATATTTTTAATGGCTGACTTGCCGCCCTTGGTTCAGTAACATCATGCATTCATCCAGAAACCTTACGACTTTGAACAACGCCTCCATCTCTTTTTGCCTACTGGTCACATGGTAATCTGTCTCAAGCCCAAAGTGTGGGTGCATTGCTCAGAGGGGAACAGCAAACGGGCTAGGCAAGGGGCTTGAAGTGGGCTTGAGGTCTGCTCAGCAGCTTGTCCCTGCTGCATATCGGAGGAGCCCCCTAAAACGTTTCCTAAGAGGAAAAGAAAAGACTCACTCCCAGAGTGCAGCGTGCATTTTTCAGAGGGGAACAGCATGGGTTAGGCAACAGGCTTGAGGATGAAGGATCCTTCTTTCTAAAGCTTTTGAATCTTCAGTACTGGGGAGTAAGATAGGATCCTATTCCCCACTTCCGAAGCTGCAGATGGCAATATTGCAAATGTGGAGAGCTGGTTGCTTAAATTGTTAAAACTGATTTTATTTCGCTCTATCCAATAATTCTGGAATTTTGGTTGGTTATAAAGTTGGCTTCTAGACTTGAGACTTGACTTGAAGTATCTTCAAGGACTTGAGACTTGAGACTTGAAGGTAGAGACTGGAGACTTGACTTGAGACTTGGAGTAAAAAACTTAAATACGTCACTACCATTGAGTGACATTGGGCATGTCGTACACACCCAGCCCCAGAAAATCCCCATTATAGGTTCACCTTAGGGTTGCCATAAGTCAGAAACAATTTGAAGGCACCCAACAACATCGTATTCATGTGCTTCTTTTTTCCATAGATCTCTTCAATGGTAACCAGTTTGGTTCAAGGCCCATTTCAAATTTTTGGTTCTGGTATTTCAGGCTCAGAGCTCTAATCTAGCCCAGTACGTGGCAGCTTAGGAACATTAGGAAGAACTTCTTGATGGTAAGAGCAATTCACCAGTGTAAAACACTGCCTGGGAGTGTGTTGGAGACTCCTTCTTTTGAGGTTTTTTAAACAAAGACTGTCCAGTTCTGGGCACCTCATTTCAAGAAGGATATTGACAAGCTAGAGTGTGTCTAGAGGAGGGCAACCAAAATAGTGAAGGGTCTGGAAGCCGTGAAGCCCTCTAAGGAACGCCTTAGGGAGCTGGGCATGTTTAGTCTGCAGAAGAGAAGGTTAAGAGGGGACATGATAGCCATGTTTAAATATCTGAAGGGATGTCATGTTGAGGAGGGAGCAGGCTTGTTCTCTGCCACTCCAGAGACTAGGGAGCAATGGATTCAAGCTGCAGGAAAGGAGATTCCACTTGAACCTCAGGAAGAACTTCCTGATGGTCAGAGCTGTCCAGCAGTGGAAGATGCTGCCTGGGAGTGTGGCGGAGTCTCCTCCTTCTTTTTAAGCAGAGGCTGGATGGCCATCTGTCGGGAATGCTTTGATGGGTGTTCCTGCATAGCAGGGGGTTGGACTCGATGGTCCTTGTGGTATCTTCCAACTCTATGATTCTGTGATTCTAAGACTGGATGGCCATCTGTTGGGAATGCTTTGATGATGCATTCCTGCATGGCAACATGAGGTTGGACTCAATGTCCCTTGTGGTCTCTTTCAGCTCTATGATTCTTAGCTCAGCTAGCATGGTATGCATCATCTAAGAATCTAAGATTTGTAGGCAAAGGATGATTGTCGGTTCCACTGACGCACACAGCCCTGTTAAACTTGCAAGTCTTTCAAGATCTGGCTCCACATCTATGGAACGGTCTTCCTTTCGACCTCTGGCTGGATCTCACCCATTCTTCTAAGGGACTGAAGACCTTTCTCTTTGATTCACCAGGTGAAGCTGCTGAGTTGGGCCTGAGATTGCTTATGTGGTGCCAGGACGAATGGCTCCTGTCAGGAGTTTTGCTGGATGTATATTAGAATACGTTGTAAAAGAGATCAGCTAGCTTAAGCATTGCTAGAGTCTGCTACAATGCTTTATACCAGTGGTTCTCAACCTGTGGGTCCCCAGATGTTTGTGGACTTCAGCTCCCAGAAGCCCCAGCCACTATGGTCAATGCTCAGGGCTTCTGGGAGCTGAAGTCCAAAAACATCTGGGGACCCACAGGTTGAGAACCACTGCTTTATACTATCAATTGTTGATGGCAATTATATATCTGGTTGGAGCTTGCTAAGATATTCCAAGGCAGCAAATGATTGATTGGTTCATTGTTCACTGCAATAATATATCGGGGCAAAGGGAAGAAGATCAGGGGTGGGGGGAACCAAAAGTATCTGCAACGTGTTATGAGAACTGGCAAAGCTCAAAGATAAGCCTCAAGGATGAAAGATACATAAACAACTGAAGGTCTGGGAAAATGTCTAAACTGGTGGGATGATGTAAGATTTATGATCTTCTACAATTTCTACATTTGTATGACCAAGTATAATAATTGTGATCACCCTGAATTCTGTGGTCTCAGCAACTTCGAGAGAAGGTTGCTGTGTTGGAACTGAAATCTGGTTTCAAATCAGTTCTGACTTCATGAGCTTCCTTCGAATAATGTAAATGTCAAAGACTTGAATCAAGCCAGTATTCTGGATATTTCTCCTAATTGGGCAGTTCAGGCCATTTCCACACTAGACTGTTACAGGGCTATTATTCCACTTTCAACATCCTATGGAATCCTGGGGTTTGCAGTCTAGGGAGGGGCCTCAAAACCCCAGGATTCTTTTTAAATGCACTTTTTGAAATGACGATAGTTTGGTATGAATGGATTAAGTGATTGCAAAAATACAGATGCATTGGCTGAAAAATAAAATACCACAGGAAGGCATATGGTTTGGATTTGACCAACACATTGCTTTGCTTGGAAGAAGGAAGCTGATGTGGAGCACAAGGGTTAAAAAATATCATGAGGAAACAGATGGTATGGTTCAATAAGGTATGATAAAATATGACAAAAATATGCCTTCACCCAGCCAATTCTAATGATTTTGCATGAAAAGATTGACATAACGAAAGGGTGGATTTGACATGAAGATACAGAATGCTCATTTGCGTAAGCATGCAGTTGGTTTGGTTTGGAATGAAGAAAGCAAATGAATACGCTTTGTAGAGCTTGAAAAAGTTACTTTTGGACTGCAGCTCCCTGAATACTCCAGCCAGCAAGGCCCCTGGCAGTTTAGTCCAAAAACATCATTTCGTCAAACATTGTGGGGAGTATAGGCTGCAAGACATTCATTCAGGATGTTCAACCTGAGATTTTAGACCAAATTTTAATTTAACAATTTCCTTTGCAGTTAACAATTGCAGCCCACAGATGATGTATTTATAGGCTGTTGTTGTTGTTGTCGTGTGCCTTCAAGTTGTTTACAACTTATGATGACTCTTAGGTGAACCTATTGCAGGGTTTTCTGACCACCCAGTCTGTGTTTAAAAACTTGAAAGAAGGAGACTCCACCACACTCCCAGGCAGTGTGTTCCACTGTCAAATTGAAGGCACTCAACAACAAAATATTCAAGCATCTATTTTCCCTGTAGAAGGATATCATATGGAAGATGGGGCAAGCTTATTTTCTGCTGCTCCAAAAACTAGGACATGGAGCAATGGCTTCAAACTTCAGGAAAAGAGATTCCACCTAAACATCAGGAAGAACTTCCTGAAGGTAAGAACAGTTTAACAGTGGAATACGCTGCTGCCTGGGACTGTGGTGGAGTCTCCTTCTTTGGAGGTTTTTAAACAGAGGCTGGATGTCCCTCTGTTTGGAAGCGCTTTGATTGTGCTTTCCCGCATGACAGAATGGGGCTAGAGTGGATGGCCCTTGGGGTCTCTTCCAACTCTTGGGCCATTTCTGCACTACACTGTCAGAGTGCTGCTATTCCACTCTCAGCAGCCTGTGGAATTCTGGGGTTTGTAGTTTACTGAGGCCCATGTTACCTTGTTTACTGGGGGTCCCGGGAGGGACACCTAAATAACCAAACAATAAAACACAATTTTGGGGGAAATTAGCTGGAGCACTCACTTAAGCTAGCGAGAGGCAGGGTAACTTAGCGGGATCTTGCAACCCAGCGTCTACGGGGTCAGGTCAGTCAAGCAGCCAGACGGGTTTAAAGTAATAAAAAGGATGTTTTATTGAGTACAGACAGATATTAAAGACACCGCAGTCACACCGCTAACTAAGAAGTTAGAGGTTGAGTTAAGGATAGAGATTTTCAGGGGAAATAGTTGATACGACACCCATTTTCCCAGGAGAGAAGCCGGGGGTGCAGAGAAGAAGCCCAGCTTGATTAGCTGAGGGGAGCTCACCAAGCAAAGGGGCAGCAAGACGGAATGAAACGCAGGAGCGATCCGAGGAAGGCCTCGGAATCAGGGGTTTTTATCGGGTGAATTGGGACTGCAGGCTGTGCCTTACTCAGGGAGAACAATGAGTTTTGGGTGCGAGACAATGTCTCGGAAAGGTCACAACTTTTCATGATGGAATCAGAGCCGAATTAACAATAGTGTGACTAGTATGCAAATGCGCAGCGCTTACCAGTGGACAACACAACCTTTGTCCAGTAGCCTGCTCGGGGCAGGTAGCTTTTGTTAGTATTGCGCTTGTGTAATGAGGTGTCTGCCGGAGAGGTCCCGAAGCGACGAACCGGCTGTGTCTGGCCTGCCTGGGTGGAGAATGGAATGTCCAGCAATTACCGGCCGTGCCCGTTTGCGTGTGTGTCCGGTGGCCTCGCAAACACGTGCAGCAGGGTGGCAGGGGAAAGCCGAATTGTCTGATATCAAAGTGATATCGGGTGCTATCTCCGGGCAGACCTAGACTTCAGTAACACCCAAGAGCTCTCTAGCTGGGAGTTCTCAATGCCGTTCCCTAAACTGCAAACGCCAGGACGTTGAAAGTGGAGTAATAGCACTATAACAGTCTTGTGTGGAGATGCCCTTGGATTCTATGATTCCAGTACCTTTAGAAGTAAGAAAAAAAAATTCAGTGTGAGTTGCTTTTCATACAACCAGGTAACATACAACAGCTGTTGAAATTTCTTCTTTTACGCAGTTGCTAAAGGTACAGTTTTCAATCTGGCAATCATATTTTTTAATCTGTTTTGGGTTTTTTTTTTTGCAATGAATTTTTTTTTTTACAATGGAGAGGGAGAGTTGTCTGTACTAATGAGCCTTTCCATGAAAATTTGGCTGCAGTTGGACTAGCCTGTAAAACTATAGTCAAGCCAGGATTTGACATCGAGGAAACCGCAGTGACCTGTTCAAGTTCCACTTCCTTTCAAACATCGGTGGCACGATGGCCATTGTTACTACAGAAACCCTTCACAACATGAGGCAAAATAGAATAGATGTGACCGCATGTTCGGCCTACAGCTGCCGAGTGGCGCTCTGGCTACTTATCACGCCGCTAATAAGCAGCCCCATAAATTTAAGAAAATGATTTGCTTTCATGTTAAGGAAATATATTACGGCCTTTTATCGTAATGCAATAACCAGTCAGCTCTGACGTCTGCAGCAACCTTCCCATATTCTCTTGTACGAGGACTCCTGGGTGTACACTTATCACATTACGCACCCACACCCTGGAGGACTTTATAGACTTAATTGACTGCAGTTAATTTTTTACCAGCTAGAGCCATTACAACTTTTTTCAAAAAAAAGAATCCAAGTTTTTCATAGCAGTGTGAATTTGAACCCACTGACCTCAAATGGAATACATGTAATTTTTTTTAATGATGATTAGGGGGAGGAAATCTGTTTAATATTAGAGCAGTTGTAACCTGCGCAGAGCCCTCGACACCATTAGCTTTCTTTCCCCCAAGATGAAACTTTGATTTTAAACAAAACGAAAGGTGAATATTTGAGAGATAGTGTAAACCCAAGACAGGGATGAAGGGGTTGGGAGGGGAAAGCAGCTCAAAATCAAACAAAGGGGGGGGGAATATACACATTTGGTGCAAGGTGGAGGGAGTTGGTGTGTGTTAAAAATTATAGGCAGTCCCATACGTTTCTTCCATTCCACAGATGTGATCCTGTTTGGATGTGAAGAGCCTACAGAGGGATATGGCCCAGAGGTCCATCAGTAACACAAACCCACCCACTGACATCAAGAGCAATTATGTTATAGGCATTCTCGCTCTGTGTTTAGGCTTTGCATAGCTCTTTGGCAGACCTGGCAAAAGTTTCTTTTCCCCAGAGTACAATTCCCAGAATCTTCCAGCTGGTATAGTTGGTGACTGAGGATTCTGGGAACTGCAGTCCAAAAAAGTGACTCCCCCAAACTCTGATCCTGCTTTCCAAAGTGGCCAACCAGACACCTGCAGTTTGTCCGCTGGGGATAAAAGCATAAAAGCAACTATGGCCATTTCCACACTATACTGTTATAGTGCTCTTATTCCACTTTCAACCTGCTGCAGAATTCTGGGGTTTGTAGTTTCCTGAGGCCAAAGAGCCCTCTGGCTGGGAATTCTAAATGCCCCCCCTAAACTGTGAATCCCAGAATTCCACAGGATGTTGAAAGTGGAATAATAGCACTATAACAGTATAATGTGGATATGGCTTATGTCTGCTGAGAAGCAGAATAAAATCATGACAACCCAAAATAAATCAAAGTTTGCAAATTGCTACAGCACCCACTCTCAGGGGATGTGAGGGGGAAAAAATAGGCAGATGATTGACAAAGGGGGCCATCTGATTTTCCCAGTGAAGTTTAAAATTCTGGTGCAAAATTTTGTCCCTCTGTACTTTGAACTCAGTTTGCAGCAACTGAAGAAAGCTGAGGACAAAAGGAGGGATGTGGGAGGAAGAAAGAGAAACTGGAACATTTTGAAGCCACTGAAAAAGTGGGATGACAAAGGATTGATCAAGACTGTCCCTGCCAAAATGAGATAGTTAGAGGGCATGGTATAAGACACCAAGAAGATTCTGACCTATTCATTCCCCAGCCAGGAATCACAACGTTTTTTGGGCTGTAATAACCCAAATCTCTTTTATTAGCAGAGCCATATCTATGCTGTGCTTTGTAGTCAAGGTGCAGGAATCATGGGGCCTTTCAGATGTTGTTGCACTGCAACTCCCAGCAGTCTACAATATGGACTGGTTTGGCTAGGCAGATGCAGTGCCCAAGGCCTTTTTTTTTTTTTTACCTGCCATGATGCCCCTTCCAAAAATAGTCTCAGAATGCAGCACTCTGTTCCAACAAGCTTGTGAGAGTGGAAGTTTTGCAAGAAAATGAGGTGCAGGACTCACCAACTCCCAAAGGAAACTTTAAGCATGGTTATGATTATGATTATTGCTATTTTATTCATTCATACGTCACCTTTTTTTCAATAACGGGACATAAGAGACTTTGCAACTTATTAAAAATGGCATAGATTAAAAACTATACAAAATTATAAGTTAAAAATATACAGGGTGCCCCCGCCAAATAAAATCCTGTATATACCTTTAACAGTTTATAATCCTGGATTATTATTTTTTTGCATCCCCCTCCAAAAAATATATATACACTCTTGACAGGATTAAAGATTCCAACAGCAGCAAAGTGTTGCAAAATTACAAGAGAAACTTAAATGAGGTGTGCTTAACAATGTGAGCTGTGCATCACCGCACTGCCAGGAGGGCAATTTGAACACCTTACATAAAACTGTAGTTTAAGATGGAATTCGTAACTCTGATTGTTATAATATTCATTTTTCAATATAAATATATTTCCTTTGCCTTCAAATAATCATTATAGATACTATTAACTGTTGAAGGTGTACACATTTTTGGGGGACACTCTGTATATAAATATAAAGGTCATTTTAAAAACAATTAAACAATCTGTATACGGTTGGCCCTCCCCGTTCACAGGTTTAACATTCACAAATTTGATTCTTTGAGAGTTTCTCCAAGCCCTGCCCCACCTCCGGCTCAAGTGCTTCTTTTGCAGGGGAAATTTTCCTCTTGGGGACTTTGATCAGGCTGTGCAGCCCTTTGAACCCCAACTCTGATCCCCTTCCTCCACCAGCCACTGCCTGGCCATCTAAGGATGGCTTGCGCCTCAATTTCTCAGCGCTAAGACAAGGGATGTCATAATGAAGATGGAGCAAGCTCGTTTTCTGCTGCTCCAGAGACTAGGACACAGCGTAATGGCTTCAAACTACAGGAAAGGAGATTTCACTTAAACATAAGGAAGAACTTCCTGACGGTAAGAGCAGTTCAACAGTGGAATATGCCGCTTTGGAATGTGGTAGAGTCTCCTTCTTTGAAGGTTTTTAACCAGAGGCTGTGTTACCCTGATTTCTGGGGGTCTCGAAGGGGACACCTAAATGTGCTCCAAATAATGGGGAATGGGAATTAGCCAGAGCACAAACTGTAGCACTACAAGAGGGAGGGTGATCTAGCGAGATCTTTCTACCCAATGTTTACGGGGTCAGGCCAAGCCAAAAACCAAGCAGAATTGTCTGATAAATGATTTTATTGAGGGGAGTTCACTCATGCACGCACACAAGATACACACAATCACACATTCACACAAGAGTTAGCTGAAAAAGAAAGGGAGGAAAAATTATAGAGAGGCTGAGGGATTTGGGGGGATTTATAATTACCAGTCCAGAAGGGTAGTGAAGAGCAGAAATGTATTTTGGCTTAGGTAGGACCTAAGGGCAGTTCTCATTCAGGAGCCAGACGGACAGAGTGACGGGTAGACCTTCAAGAGACTGCCCTGGACAGCCTCAAATCAGGCGTGTTTGTACCCTGGAAATGGCTGGTGGCCGTGAAGGTTCCAGATGCAAGACAAAGGGAACCTGTTGTGGACAATGGGTCTTTTGCCTGTTGAGGGGCTTAGTGCTTTGATTGACAAAGACATGATGGATGTTGTAATAGCTGTCTATTGTGGGTGCTGTGAGGACAGAGGAAAGAATCCAGGTGTACAAAGGATGGATATCTGTCAAGCAGTGTCCGGGTAGGCTCCTCACAGTTGGATTCCCTGGAAAAGTCCAGCTTCTATTTAAGCCAATTATCCACAGGAATGGTGTGTATTTGCCTGACAAGTGACTCAGCCTTACCTGGAGGAATTTTGGAGTTGATCTATGCTTCTCACATTTACAGTCAAATTCCTTTCCTCGCTCGGTTTGACCTCTCTGTCACCTCTCAGGCTTGAATTTGATATCAGAGCCAATAAAATCTGTTGCCAATTAGATATGTTGTCCATCCAAACCATACTGACATTGGGGACCCCCAAAGCGGGGTCTTACAGCTGGATGGCCATTTGCTGGGGGTGCTTTGAGTGTGTGTTCCTGCATGGCAGAAGGAGGTTGGACTGGATGGCCCTTGTGGTCTCTTCCAGCTCTATGATTGTATTATTCTATAACCTCTTCCCATGTTTATGAACACAGCAAGGGTGAACATCCATTTGGAAACAGCACTACAATTTGCAAAAATCTGGCACTAAGCTCTGTTATAATGAGTTGAGCAGAAGATTCAGCTTGTTCTTCAGTGTTATTTGTGCAAAAGTAAGGACAGACAGTAAATTATTTCAGCTCTTTGGACTTCAGTATATATACCTCTGCTCAGTCATAAATTAAAAGAGCAACTGCAGTCAAAAACTCAGAGGAAGATTAGGATTTGGAAAAAGCAGCAAGGAGGGAACTAGATAAGATCCTCAAGTGTGATGAGATATCATTGAATACCTAATTCAGGATTATCCAAACCATTGTATTTCCAGTTTCTCTGTATGGTTGCGAAAGCTGGACAGTGAAGAAAACTGACTGGAAGTGCAACTACTCATCTGAAGTACGGTGCTGGAGGAGAAATTCTACAGACGCTATGGAAATCCAAAAAAGACAAACGAATGGGTATTACAACAATCAAGCCTGAACTCTCCTAGAAGCCAAAATGACTAAACTAAGGTTATTATACAGTGGACCCTCAGTGTCCACTAGAATTTGGTTCATGGAACCCCCGTGGATACCAAAATTTGTGGATGCTCAAGTTCTATTATGTACAATGGTGTAGCAAAATGGTGTCCTTTATATAAAATGGCAAAATAAAATGGTTTTTTTGAAATATTTTCAAGCCATGCTTTGTCAAAGCCATGGATACAGAATCCACAGAAACGGAAGGACGACTGTACTTTGTCTGTAGCACAAGACAATATGACACATTGAAATGGTGTGAATGCTTGCTAAAGTGGAAGGCAGGAGGAGGAAGGCCACATTAGCGACGGATTACCTCTATCAAGGAAGCCACGACTGTCCTGGGTTTCCAGAACTTGAACAGGGCTGTTCATAACAGGATGTCTTGAAGATCTCTCAGTCATAGGGTTGCCATAGGCTGAAGCTGATTTGTTGGTTATTAATGAGAACAACATATATTCACTGTGCCTGTTGCAGCTCTTCAGTTTGGCTGACAGGCTCTGATCTCGAATCATAGAATCATAGAGTTGGAAGAGACCCTAGGGCTCATCCAATCCAACCCCCTGGCATGCAGGGACTCACATCAAAGCACTCCCTTTGATAGATGGCCATCCAGCCTCTGCTTAAAACCTCCAAAGAAGGAGACTCCACCACACTCCATGGAGGCAGCCTATTCCACTGTTGGACAGCTCTGAACATCAGGAAGTTCTTCCTGAGGTTCAGGTGGAATCTCCTTTCCTGCAGCTTGAATCCATTGCGCCTTGTGTGGTTCTCGTACAGATGCTTCTCTCTCCATTTATTCATGCAAAAACACATCACTCAGACAGGTTTCCTTTTACTATGCATTCATGCCAGACCTCTTCACCTGTGCTGGGCACAAAAGATTTGATGGGAAAATCCAAAAGGAAAGCTTACAAAAAGCAAAGCAGGAAGGGAAAGGGCATGGCAGCAGAGCAAGCAAGACTGTTTTACACCACACACTATCCAGGTGGGACAGAACAAAATGTCCAGCAGCTCCCAGGCCATTGCTGGTGTCCACTATGCTGCCCTGTTCTGAAGTGGTGAAGCATCAGGGGCAAACATGCCCAGTACACATAGGCTGATGATGGAAGTGCCAGACCAGTCCCAAGGTGAGACCACTGTCCATAGAAGCCAAAGCTTAATTCAAGCAATCTGAAGTCAAACAAAGCAAGAGGAGGAGGAGGAGGAAGAGAAAGAAACGGAGGAAGGGAAGGAGGGGGAGATTCAGGCCATTTCCACACTAGGCTGTTATAATGCTATCATTCCACTTTCAACATCTGCACTAGACTGTTATATTGCTATTATTCCACTTTCAACCTCCTATGGAATCCTGAGGTTTGCAATTTAGAGAGGGGACTCAGCCCCCCCAGGATTTCATAGGAGGTTGAAGTGAAATAATAGCAATATAACAGTCTAGTGCAGAAATGGCCTCATCAGACTCAAAAACAATGAGGTGACAATATGCCAGACATAATTGTGGCTGAGAAAAAGAAAGCTTGGATTGTAGATCTGGCAGTCCTGGGGGACAGCAATATTGAAGACAAAGAGAGGGGGAAGATTATGAAATATCAAGACCTACAAAGGGAGTTTCAGCACCTCTGGGGAAAAGAAGACAATTGTGACAGGTGCTTTAGGAGACTGGTCAGGCCTCACCTGGAATACTATGTCTGCTTCTGGGCACTAACGTTGAAAAAGGATATTGACAAGCTGGGACATGTCCAAAGGAGGGCAACAAAGATGATAAATTCAGAAACTAAGGCCTTTGAGAAAAAGTGTGGGCAGTTGGGTATTTTTAGCCTGGAAGAAGGGAAACTGAAAAATTATTTGATTTCCCTCTTTAAATGTCCAATGGGATGTCATGTAGATGATGGAGCAAAGCTTGCTTTATGATGTTCCAAAGACTAGGACAGGAACCAATGGATTCAAATGGTAAGAAAAGAGGTTCCACCTAAAGATTTGGGAAGAACTTGTTGACTGAAAGAGCTATCTGAGAGTAGAATAAACCTGATCAAAAGGTGGTGGAGTCCTCTTCTTTGGAGGTCTTTAAACAGAGCCTGGATGGCCATCAGAAAAGCTAAAATGTAGAATGAACTCAGGCTTGCCAGAGACATTAAAAACAATAAAAAGGGCTTTTTTAGATATGTCCGCAGCATAAGGAAAAACAAGGAGATGATAGGGTCGCTGCATGGAGAAGATTGCCAATTAATAACGGGGGGGGGGGGGAATGAGAAGGCAGAACTATTCAACACCTTCTTTGCCTCAGTTTTCTCCCAAAAGGATAGAAGTGCTCCACCTGGGGGATGGAGAGCAGGTGAGGAAGGGTGGGGAATGCAGCACAGAATACGTAGAGAAGTAGTACAGGAATATCTGGCTAAACTAGATGAATTCAAGTCTCCAGGGCCAGATGAATTACATCCAAGGACATTAAAAAAACTGGCAGAAGTCATTTCTGAACCACTTGCAATAATCTTTGATAACTCTTGGAGAACAAGAGAAGTCCCAGCAGACTGGAGGAGGGTAAATGTCGTCCCCATCTTCAAGAAGTGGAAAAAAGAGGACTCAAATAATTATCGCCCGGTCAGCCTGACATCAATACCAGGAAAGATCCTAGAGCAGATCATTAAACAGTCAGTTTGTAATTACTTAGAAAGCAATGCTGTAATCACTAAAAGTCAACATGGACTTCTCAGAAAGAAGTCATGCCAGACTAATCTTATATCTCTTTTTATGATAGGGTTACAAGCTTGATAGATGAAAGGAATGCTGTAGACATAGCATATCTTGACTTCAGTAAGGCCTTTGACAAAGTTCCCCATGACATTCTTGCAAAGAAGCTAGTAAAATGCGGGCTGGACAGGGCTACTGTTACTTGGATGTGTAATTGGTTGACCAACTTCACCCAAAGGGTGAGCACCAATGGTTGCTTTTCATCCTGGAGAGAAGTGACTAGCGGGATGCCACAGGGTTCTGTCCTGGGCCCAGGGCTGTTCAACATCTTCATCAATGACTTGGATGAAGGAGTGGAGGGCACACTCATCAAATTTGCAGATGACACCAAATTGGGAGGGGTTGCTGATACCCCAAAGGACAGGATCAAATTTCAAAATGATCTTCACAGATTGGAGAGCTGGGCCAAAGCTAACAAAATGAATTTCAACAGAGAAAAATGTAAGGTCCTAAACCTAGGCATAAAAAATGGAATGCACAAATATAGGATAGGGGACGCTTGGCTGGATAGCAGTACATGTGGAAGGGATCTAGGAGTCTTGGTAGATCACAAGCTGAACATAAGTCAGCAATGTGATGCAGCAGCCAAGAAAGCCAACACGATTCTTGGTTGCATCAGTAGGAGTGTAGCATCTAGATCGAGGGAGGTAATGGTACCACTCTATTCTGCATTGGTTAGGCCTCATTTGGAATACTGTGTCCAGTTCTGGGCGCCGCAATTCAAGAAGGTATCAACAAGCTGGAATATGTCCAGAGGAGGGCGACCAAAATGGTGGAGGGTCTGGAAGCCATGAAGCCCTATGAGGAAAGGCTCAGGGAACTGGGTATGTTTAGTCTGCAGAAGAGAAGGTTAAGAGGGGACATGATAGCCATGTTTAAATATTTGAAGGGATGTCATGTCGAGGAGGGAGTGGGCTTGTTTTCTGCTGCTCTAGAGACTAGGACAAGGACCAATGGATTCAAGCTGCAGGAAAGGAGATTCCACCTAAACATCAGGAAGAACTTCCTGATGGTCAGAGCTGTCCAGCAGTGGAATATGCTGTCTCAGAGTGTGGTAAAGTCTCCTTTTTTGGAGGTTTTTAAGCAGAGATTGGATGGCCGTCTATTGGGAATGCTTTGATGGGTGTTCCTGCATAGCAGGGGGTTGGACTGGATGGCCCCTGGGGTCTCTTCCAACTCTATGATTCTATGATCATTTGAGAGTGTTTTAGGTCATTTCTGCACTACACTGTTATAGTGCTATTACTACACTTTCAACATCCTGTGGAATTCTGGTGTTTGTAGTTTGTAGTGACACTACTGATTGTAGTGAACGAGGATTCTGGGAACTGCAGTCCAAAAAAAGGTGACTCCCCCAAACTCTGATCCTGCTTTCCAAAGTGGCCAATCAGAAGCCTGCAGCCTGTCCACTGGGGAAGACATAAAAGCAACTATGGCTATTTCCACACTATACTGTTATAGTGCTATTATTCCACTTTCAACCTCCTATGGAATTCTGGGGTTTTTAGTTTCCTGAAGCCAAAGAGCTCTCTGGCTGAGAATTCTGAATGCCTCTCCCTAAACTACAAAACCCAGGATTCCATAGGATGTAGAAAGCAGAATAATAGCACTATAATAGTGTAGGGCAGAAATGGTCTTAGTTGTGAATTCCTGCATGGTGAACCATTGGCCTAGGTGGGTCTTGCAATCTCTTCCAACTCTATGATCCTACGACTCCAAACCAACTGACAAAATATCAGAATGAAATTGCCATAGGTAGATTCATAATGGCAAAATTACAGAAAGCAACACTGTTTGGAACACTTATCACATTATTTGATGATACCTCACAGATTCCAAAATTCTTGGACAGAATCTGAATCATAGATGGTCCAGAACTCCAGTTAGTAACACCTGGCAGACCATGAAATCCAAATAATTTATTATTTACACTGTTTTGCAGCTGTAGTTATTTACCCATATTTGCGGATTCAGCACTTCTTTCTCCTTGCCTTCGTCCCAACCAATCAGGGATCCTCTAGTTCTTGCAATGAAACCATGTCATGTACCCATATCTGGCTGTGTGACAAAATACACAAAAGTGTGCCAATAAGTTTTTGTTCCACTTCCTGTTTCCAACATGCCCACACCTCATGGCCCCTTTCTTTCTCTTCCCCCGCCACTAAGCAGTAATTAGTGGGGCAGGCGGGTGGGAAATCCCACTTTTGCTTTCAGAGAAAAAGGAAATTATTTGGGCATATATAAATATCGCATAAGAATTTTTTTCACCCTTTTCTTTCTCCCTCGAGTAGCCATAAAGACTGTCTTTCCCATTTCCCCGTTTCTATTATAACGCCAAGCGTGAACCAACAAGGCTCAGTGGATCCATTAAAAGCTAGCAAGCTGACATCATTCGGGCTCCATGACCACGTTTACAACTCACCAAATATTCCCAGCTACCACAATGGTAGAAGCCCTTTAATCCTGCTGAAAATTGACTTTTAAATAAAGTTAATTAAGGAGGCTGTTTTCTATGGGGGGAGGGATTTTTCTTGGTCATGACCCATCTATTTCTGAAATCATTCTCTTGCCTTCCTTCCCTCCCCTCCTTTCTCAGATACACACTTTTCCATTACTTGTTTTTACAAATGGTAGAAACAGTTAGGCTTTTTGCTGGCTGGGAGATAAGGAACTGATTGATCTAGTCTCTCATTACAACAGGGAATGTTCCCCTTTGGTACAAATATTTGACATGTGGTTTCTATTTGAAGACTGGGGGGATCATTGGGACCCCTTCCGGGGGGTTTCAGGGTCATTGCCTCAAGCTTTTTTGGAGTAGATGTTGGCGGGTGGACCAGGGGAGGCAGGGCAAGATTGAGGTAATAACCTTCAATATTCAGAAGAAGAAGTAGAGAAAGTTCCATAAAACACTTTCAGGGTGAGAGAATAAATCTTTTCAACAATTAGGGAGAAGATCATCATAGCGTGTACTTGGATGAAGCTGTATATCCTGGGGAAAGGTAAGCACATGAGTGAGTGGTTCCTTTCTGACAGTGGCAGTAAAGGCCAGATTATTAATGGTTTGGTTGGAGCAATTGCTCCAGGCCCCTCACAGGTTAGGGGCCCATGAGCCGGAAGAAAAGGTAGTTTGTTTCTTTCTCTTCTCCACACACATCCCGAATCTCTCGAAGTTTCTCCCATCATCAGTGTTTCATCTTTGGGCTTTTCCACCCTATGCTGTGTTACCCTGTTTTCTGAGGGTCCCGCGAGGGACACCCAAGTGCTCTCCAAATTATACAAGTTGGGGAAATTAGTCAAAGAGCACAAGTTAGCACTGCGAGAGGCAGGGCAACGGAGCGAGATCTTTTACCCAGCGTCTACGGGGTCAGGCCAAGTCAAGGAGCAAACAGAAGTGAAATAATAATTGTGGTTTTTATTAAAATACAATCAAGCCAGTGTATGCAACACATTCACACAGATAACTAGAGAAATAAAGGTTGGAGTTGGATAGAGGGATTTTTAGAGGAGGTTTTTGGTATGGGTAGTACTACACTTGTCCCGAAGCTGGGGTAGTCTGAAGATAGAGTTCGTGGATATGAAGGTTCTCAGTACGTGGGACTGAGGGGAAGGCTTGCCAAGCAAAGCAGCAGAAGGCGGTATGGAAGTCGGGAGCGATCCGAGGAAGTGCTCAAAGTCAGGGGTTCTTATAGGGGAAAATGCGGCTGCAGGCTAATCCGTTCTCGGGGACAACAATGAGTTTTGGGCTGGAGACAAAGCCTCCGAAAGTGATTTACATGATCGAGTTAAGACCGAATTGTCAATAGGGTAGCCAGTATGCAAGCGCAGAGTGCTTGACAGTTGAGTATTCAGCTCGTCAAGCTGCCTGCTCGGGGCAGGGAGTCTTTTGTAAGTAGCGTGCATACATAATGAGGGTACTTGCCTTGAGGTCTCCTGAAGCTGCAGTCTGGCTATTTCTGGCCTGCCTGTATTTGTTTGGAATATTTCAGCGATTTGCGGCCGTGCCCGTATGCATGCTTGTCCAGGGGCCTCGCAAGCACGTGGAGAGGAATAGGTAAAGAAGGCCAAATTATTGATATCAAATGATATCTAATATCTCACAAGCTCGGGCTAGAAACGGCGGTAACAGCTGTTCTAGTGCAATTATTCCACTTTCAACATCCTATGGAACTCTGGGGTTTGTAGTTTACTGAGGCGAAAGAGCTCTCTGGCTGAGAATTCTAAAGGCCCCTCCCTAAACTGCAAACCCCAGGACTCCATAGCATGTTGAAAGTGGAATGATAGCATTGTAACAGTATAGTGCAGAAATAACCTTAGTCTCTGAAAACAGGCTTGCTCCATCCTCCATCCAGGACATCCGTTCAAACATTTAAACACAGGTATCATGTTGCATCTTGACCCTCTCTTTTCCAGGTTAAACATACCAAGCTCCCTAAGCTGCTTCTCAGAGGACTTCATAGTTTCTGGGCCTTTTACTATTTGGTCACCCTCCTGTGGACACATTTCAGCTTCTCAATATCCTTCCTAAACTGTGGTGTCCAGAACTGGACTCTGTATTTCTGTTGGGGTCTGATCAAAGAAGAACAGAGTGGTACCATCACTTCCCTTGACCTAGACACTATACTCCTATTGATGCAGCCCAGAATCACACTGGCATTTTTAGCTGCTGCATCACATTGTTGACTCATGTTCAGCTTGTGGTCTACTAAGACTCCTAGATTCCTTTCACACACACTGTGGTCAACTCAGCTGTCACCCATCTTGGGTAGCCTCAATCAAGGAAGCCACCACGCTGTGTTTGCAAGATGTGACCAGGGTGCTTGAGCATAGGGTGACTTGGAGTTTTCTTTTTTTTTATCACAGAGCTAGAAGAGACCTCAGGGGCCATCCAGTCCAACCCCCTGCCATGCAGGAACACCCAGCAAAGCACTCTCAATGGATGGCCATCCAGCCTCTGTTTAAAAACCTCCAAAGAAGGAGATTCCACTACACTCCGAGGTGGGATATTCCACTGCCAGACAGCTCTGACCATCAGGAAGCTGTTCCTAAGGTTTAAGCAGAATCTCTTTTCCTGTAGTTTGTATCCATTGCTCCTTGTCCTAGTCTCTGGAGCAGCAGAAAACAAGCCCACTCCCTCCTTGACATGACATCCCTTCAAATATTTAAACATTGCACTCATAGAATCATAGAATCATAGAAATGTAGAGTTGGAAGAGACCACACGGGCCATCCAGTCCAACCCCCTGCCTTGCAGGAACACCCTCAAAGCACTCCCGACAGATGGCCGTCCAGCCTCTGCTTAAAAACCTCCAAAGAAGGAGACTCCACTACACTCCAAGGCAGCAGATTCCACTGCTGGACAGCCCTGACCGTCAGGAAGTTCTTCCTGAGGTTCAGGTGGAATCTCCTTTCCTGCAGCTTGAATCCATTGTTCCTTGTCCTGGTCTCTGGAGCAGCAGAAAACAAGCCCTCTTCTTCCTGTACATGGCATCCCTTCAAATATTTAAACATGGCTATCATGTCCCCTCTTAACCTTCTCTTCTGCAGACTAAACATACCCAGCTCTCTAAGTCTATCCCCATAGGGCTTCATGGCTTCCAGGCCCCTCACCATTTTGGTCGCCCTCCTCTGGACTTGCTCCAGCTTGACCATGTCCTTCTTGAATTGGGGTGCCCAGAACTGGACACAGTATTCAAGATGAGGTCTAACCAAAGCAGAGTAGAGTGGTACCAGTGACTCCCTTGACCTAGACACCATACTCCTGTTGATGCAGCCGAGAATTGCATTGGCTTTCTTGGCTGCCGCATCACACTGCTGACTCATGTTCAGCTTGTGGTCTATTAAGACTCCTAGGTCCCTTTCACACGTACTGCTATCCAGCCACGTGGCCCCCATCCTATATTTCTGTATTCCATTTTTTCTACCTAAGTGTAGGACCTTACACTTCTCTCTGTTGAATTTCATTTTGTTAGCCTTGGCCCAGCTCTCCAATCTATCCAGGTCATTTTGAATTTTGATCCTGTCCTCTGGCGTATTAGCAACCCCTCCCCATTTGGTGTCATCTGCAAATTTGATGAGCATGCCCTCTATTCCTTCATCCAAGTCATTGATAAAAATATTGAACAGCTCATGTCCCCTCTTAACCTTCTCTTCTGCAGACTAAACATCCCCAGCTCCCTAAGCCGCTCCTCATAGGACTTCGTGGTTTCCAGATCCTTCACCATTTTGGTTGCCCTCCTTGGACATGCTCCAGCTTGTCAATATCCTTCTTGAAATGAGGTGCCCACAACTGGACCTAGGATTGTAGATGAGGTCTAACCAAAGCAGAATAGAGTGGTACTATTACCTCCTTTGATCTAGACACCATACTCCTATTGATGCAACCAAGAATCGTGTTGGCTTTCTTGGCCCTTATTCATAAGGTCCCCATAAGTCACAGTCAACTTGACAACAGTGAACAACAGCTTTCAAAATGGGAATTTCTGGATATTCAGGCTCTTGGCAAGATTTTTAAAGGTGCTCAGTGTTATGAAAGCAATCAGCCTTTATGGACTTCTGAAGCCAACTATTATGCTTCCATACATATACCCCACCAGTGTGTGCATTTTAATTTCCCCCTCCGGGCCCAAACATTTTAATTGATACCTCTTCTCCTTCTTTTAAAAAATGAAAACAAAGTATAAGATCCAAGGCGGCTGGCCATGTGAAACACACATGCCTGAGCATATGTTGTTCTTAGCAATAAAATGTTCCTGGTGCATCTCCCTGAAGCCTCTTTCATACTCTCTCTTTTTTACAAACCGTCTTCATTTGTTTCCTTTTGTCTAGCCTCTCTCTGCCCCCACATCACATCACTTACCTAAAACCAAGTTTTATATCCCTTGCAGTCCTGCTCAAAATTAGGCATTCCGTGGCCTCGACCTTTGAATATCGTCTGTGTTTGGGGGGGGGGGTTGGTTTTTTAAAAAAGTAGCTTGGTAACTGGTATTTCTCTGCCATTTTTGCCTTTCCAGGTGAATTCCACATGAAATTGGGGAGGTGGGAAGGCAAGGAGAAGAAGAACAGAAATTAATTCAAAAAATTTTAGATCCCTGCTACCCAATGATGATGTCATCTGCAGGAAGATTACAATCGTTAAGACTGGGGCCATTTCCGCACTAGCCTGTTACAGCGTGATGATTCCACTTTCAACATCCTCTGGAATCCTGGGGTTTGCAGTTGCGGGAGGGGCCGCCGGCCCCTCCCGCAACTGCAAACCCCAGGATTCCAGAGGATGTTGAAAGTGGAATCATCGCGCTATAACAGGCTAGTGCGGAAGTGGCCTGGGTCTTCCTTGATGACCATTATTGCCTAGCTTCCAACATTTCACTGATGAAAACCGGGACACATGTGACTAAGCAACATAAAAATGTGCTCAAGATGGCAAAAGTTATTAAAGAGAAAGAATACATAAGAAAGGAAAAACTGCAGCAGTTTGCTTTTGCCTCAGCCCACAGGGAAGCGCATGACTCTATCCTCTTCTCTCCTCTCCCTCAGGCTGAGTTAGCTGAACTCAGTTTGCAGCAGATGGAGTAAGCTGAAGACAAAGGGGCAAAGTGGGAGAAGGAGTGGGAAACTGTCACCATTTCCGCACTAGACTGTTATAGCGCTATCATTCCACTGTCAATATCTTATGGAATCCTGGGGTTTGCAGTTTAGGGAGAGGCTGGCTGGCCGCTCCCTAAACTGCAAACCTGAGGATTCCATAGGATGTTGAAAGTGGAATAATAGTACTATAACAGTCTAGTGTGGAAATGGCCTGTGACATTTTAAAACCAGCTGAAAATGTAGGAGAACAAAGGGTTCATCAGGGCTTTCCCTTCCAAATGGGGACAGCTGGAGGTTATGTTATTTGGAAGTCCCAGCTCACCCCTATTTTCCTACAGCCAGAGCAAGGAAAAGATACTTTTCTGGACTGCAGCTCCTATAACTACTACTGTGATTATGAAGTAGGAGTGGGGACAGTGCAGCTTGTGGACTTCATGTGGCTCCAAGTCTCACTTTTGTGGCCCTTGAGTAGCCTCTAAAGAACTCCCTGGCAGCTCCCCTAAATCAACTAAAAAAAAATTCAGGTCAATTTGGGGGCAATTTTTCACCCCAAAATGGCCCCACCCCTAGAAACTAGTTCCATTCACTCCTCTCCTCCAAAAAGCCCCTGAATTCCCCTCCAAAAATGCCCAGCATTGGATGAGAAATGCAGAAAAAAATGGCAAGAAAGCAGTGTTGTGTCCCTTCCTATGTGTCCAGAGTTCATCTCTGGAGTTGGAAGATTCAGACATAGAGTCAGAGTGCCAGGAATCTACAGCTCTTGATGTCAGTGGTCTCCCCAAGTCTGAGGAGCTGGGGGCTGAGGCGGGGGTTCCTACTCTCCAGCAGGAAGTGGCAGACACTGTGGATATATTGCAATTGTTTGCAGAGTGGAGGAGAGATAAAGAGAGATTACGCCCAATCTCAGTGTCTGTGAAATAGGAGATGCTGACTAATTAAGCACCTGGTGCCTTGAGACAACTGGCTATAAACCTCTCATCAGTGCCCCAGTGACTGTGTTACCCTGCTTGCTGGGGATTCCCAACGCCTGTCAATTGTCTCCTGTGGGGAAAATTAGCTAATAGCACTGCTTTAGAAATGCAAAGAGGGCAGGGTAATTAAGGATCTTTAACCCAATGTTTACAGGGTTAGGCTCAGTCAGAAATCACACACAAAGGTCCAATGAATGACTTTATTGAATAACAATAGTTTGCACTCACGCACACACACAAACACACATCCCAGGGCTAATAGAAATAAAGAGTGAAAATAAGATAGAGAGAGGATACTGCACCTCCTCCTGAAGTCTTTTGGTTAGAGAAGCAGTCAGCTCAGCGAAGAGACACTGAGGAGGGAGGGGGGAGCGATCAGTTGGTTGCATCGCCTTTCCTCTCCTTGCATGCCTAACTAACCCAAAAACAGGGACTATTTGTATGAAAAATTTACTTTGAAGGCAAATCTTTTCCCAGGGAACACAAACAGAATAAGAAAAACACCTCCACATCTGGCATTTCTCAGCAGATAACAAAGTGTCATCTAAATAACAGGATCTTCCTCCGCTTTGAGGCTGTGGTGTAGGTTTCTGGAGATGGATTTGATAAGCTTTTATTGCTTCCAGTGCCCAATCTTCCGGGAACACTTTGACTCCCTTCAAGTGGACTCCTTAAAAGGTTAAAGACCTTTTGTCCACCATGGGTTATCACAACATGAGGTCTTGTGTTGCTGCGTGACTGGGGATGTACTGGCCTGATCTGGTTCTTTTCGATCGTATGACCATTACGGTCTACGTGCACATCTGAGTAACCTCTCTGGTGGGTTAGATTAATTTTATATCAAAGTTGTAGACCTCGGGACAGGGATTGGTAAGAGGCCAAAGTACTCTTCAGCGTTCATTTTCTCTGAACCTTGCACAGACTACTATTTACAACTCTGTTTTACTCCTTGATGGATTTGTTTATTTGGACTACTGCCTTCGTGTATGACTTCTGGACTGGCTGATGACTACCCTCTTGCTTCTCCCTCCATCCTGTTGGATAACCTATTGACTGACCAAGCCTGGCTCAACTACCCAACAGCTCTTGCATTCCAACTACCTGCTTCCTGGGACTCTTGCTGACCAGAACATTGGACAGGGTGCAGAATGCGTGGGAGGTGTGAAGGCAAAAATTGTCCTTTAAGCAGTTGTGCACACCAATAAACTAAAGTTCCTAGCATCCTGCAGCCCTCTGTGCAGGCTCCTAGTGGTACTGAGTCTTCTGGAACAGCAACCAACTCATACTAAACAACCTCACTTTCATCATTCTAAAGCCTCAAAAGAATTCCTGTCTGGACTTCTACCCACCCACCTGAGTTAAGCTGCATGGTACCCAAAGACGATTGAATTATTTTGGCATAGGAAGCAAAATAAATAAATAAATCTCTTTGGCACTTCTTTCTCTTTGGCAGTAACAATGCAACAATATGGTAAATAAATAATAAATCGGCCCCTCCTGAAACTGCAAACCCCAGGATTCCATGAAATGTTGAAAGTGGAACCATAGCGCTATTAACAGTCTAGTGTGG
This sequence comes from Iguana delicatissima, assembly GCA_948472985.1. Taxonomy (NCBI): domain Eukaryota; kingdom Metazoa; phylum Chordata; class Lepidosauria; order Squamata; family Iguanidae; genus Iguana; species Iguana delicatissima. The sequence goes on along the minus strand of CAOKZL010000696.1, from coordinate 106,893 downwards.
AAATGGCCTCTGAATGGAGAAAGACAATGCTCATGGCTGGCTTCATTACTACTTTTTCCCCAGCTGCAGCACTCGTGGACTGTTTGCCAGCCTGTAAGAGGAGTCTTGTACATGAAGTAAACTGTGGGTCTCTGGGGGGATGAAAATGGGATGGGGAGGATAACATCTGACCGAACAGTTTCTATGGTAATTTGCCCCGGAAATGTTTACACTGAAGACTGTTTGGAGATGTTAGTTCTGTGGGAATGAAGAAACACAGCCAACCTCAAAGCCAAAGCCAGCTCCAAAGGAAAAAATGCACAGTGTAAACACAAGCCCAGAGTCTGCAAAGCTTAATTTTGTTGTCATTGGCTCAGTCGGTTGACAATATCAAACAATCAGCCAGTTCTTCTGCATCAAACACTTTCCGAGCATTCCTATTTGGCAGAGACTGTCTTGATTAATCCTTTGTCATCCCACTTTTTCAGCTGCTTTGGAAATGTCCCAGTTTCTCTACCTTTCTCCCACTTCCACCCCCTTTGTCCTTAGTTTACTTCAGTTGGTGCAAACTGAATCCAAAGAGCAAAAGTATTTGGATTTGCTCTTAAACCATGTGGTTCTTGGGGAGCTCTTAATAGATCCCTGGAGTTTTCCACTGCTGTTCCATAGGTAGGAAAACATTATGCACAGAGATAATTAGAGGTAGGATTTCTTTCAACCCTCCCACTGCCATCTGTTGCATATAAAAGAATGCAAGTATACATGACATGGGCCATTTCCACACTACACTGCTCTAGCGCTATTATTCCACTTTCAACATCCTGTGGAATCCTGGGGTTTGCAGTTTAGGGAAGGGGCTTTAGAATTCTCAGCCAGAGAGCTCCTTGGCTTCAGTAAACTACAAACTCCAGAATTCCACAGGATGTTGAAAGTGGAATCATAGCACTTGAACAGTATAGTGCAGAAATGGCCTATGATTCTATAATAGGCTAACAGAAGTAACAGGGAGGGAGGGATGGCTGATGGTAGCAGAGAATTCCATCACAAGCCAGGCCTGGATGCTATAGGATTTGGACTTGTCAGCTGTGGCCCTTACACACTATACATTGAGAGCATTCCAATACCGTTTTAACTGGGATGACAGCATGTAGAGACCAGTATTTCATATTATCAGCCAGAGAGTTCTAAGACCTCAACAAGCTGTGGACTCCAGGATTCATAGAATCATAGAATCATAGAGTTGGAAGAGACCCAGGGGCCATCCAGTCCAACCCCCTGCCATGCAGGAACACCCATCAAAGCACTCCCAACAGATGGCCATCCAGCCTCTGCTTAAAAACCTCCAAAGAAGGAGACTCCACCACACTCCATTGAGGCAGCAGATTCCACTGGTGGACAGCCCTGACCGTCAGGAAGTTCTTCCTGAGGTTCAGGTGGAATCTCCTTTCCTGAAGCTTGAATCCATTGCTCCTTGTCCTGGTCTGTGGAGCAGCAGAAAACAAGCCCACTCCCTCCTCTACATGGCATCACTTCAAGTATTTAAACATGGCTGTCATGTCCCCTCTTAACCTTCTCTTCTGCAGACTAAACATACCCAGCTCCCTAAGCTGCTCCTCATAGGGCATGGCTTCCAGACCCTTCACCATTTTGGTTGCCCTCCTCTGGACACGTTCCGGCTTGTCGGTATCCTTCTTGAATTGAGGTACCCAGAACTGGACACAGTATTCCAAATGAGGCCTAACCAATGCAGAATAGAGTGGTACCATTACCTCCCTCGATCTAGATGCTATACTCCTATTGATGCAAACAAGAATCGCGTTGGCTTTCTTGACTGCTGCGTCACGCTGCTGACTCATGTTCAGCTTGTGATCTACCAAGACTCCTAGATCCTTTTCACACGTACTGCTATCCAGCCACACGTCCCCCATCCTATACTTGTGACTTTCATTTTTTCTGCCCAAGTGTAGGACCCTACACTTCTCTCTGCTGAAATTCATTTTGTTAGCTTTGGCCCAGCTCTCCAATCTGTCGAGGTCATTTTGAAATTTGATCCTCTCCTCTGGGTTATTAGCAACCCCTCCTAATTTGGTATCATCTGCAAATTTGATCAGCATGCCCTCCACTCCTTCATCCAAGTCACTGATGAAGATGTTGAATAGCCCTGGTCCCAGAACAGAACCCTGTGGCACCCCACTAGTCATTTCTCTCCAGGACAAAAAGCAGCCATTGGTGCTCACCCTTTGGGTGCGGTTGGTCAACCAATTACAAATCCACCTAACAGTAGCCCCATCCAGCCCACATTTTACTAGCTTCATAGGAAGTCCATAGGAAGTTAGCAGTAAAAGTGGAATCACAGTGCTATCATTTTAAAATTATCATTTTATAGTGTTGAACGGGCCCCAGGAATTTCAAATGGGGACCTTAAAATTCAGGATTTCCTCAGTTCCCAATTCTCTTCCATCACCAGCTGTGCTCCCTATGCCTTTTCTCCTCACGGTCTGGCACTTGACAATACAGTTCTTATTAACGATGCTGCTTAACATCATTGCAAACACAGCTCAGAAATAAAACTTGACATACCTGTAACGCTCACCTCGGTGCAAGGGAAGCATTACGTTGTCTGCCAGTTGTTCTCTGCTTCAGAGAGAGGCAGGCAGAAAGGTTGGCTAGTGAGCGGAATGTCGGACTTTCCTTGGCAGCTGAAGAAGGAATTGGATTCCCATTGTCATCACTGGAGCATGACAGGGTCAGAAACAGGCTTAGAATTTGGCTGTTCCCCAAAAGAGTTTTCTCACCATCCCAGTTTTTCCAAGCTGGGGGTGGTGAGTTTAACTTTTTGAAGCTTTATTCCAGACTTTATGGCAGTGGGTGGGAGGGGAAATTCATCCTTCACCAATTGGTGCTCCAGTGATGATAATGGGAGTAATGGGAATGGGAATTAGATTGTATTCCAATTGGAATTAGTACCATTAGATACCAAGCCAAGGGTCATGTGTCCTTTCTCACCTCCCTGGATGGGGGCTGGAAAGAACAGTGTTTTGATTCTGGACAGAAAACAGTTTGAAGTAGAGTGGGAACAGTGGTGTACAAACAATATTCCAGGAAAAACCTAGAACACTTTGGATGCTTTTCTGGGTTTCCTCAAAAGATCAATATTAGGAGACACGAGCCTGCCAAGAAGAGCTTGCCCAGAGCTTGAAAAAATTTTTTGGGGGGGGGGCATTCTGGCAGTAGTGTTTGGAGGAATGTGGAAGATGCACTCCAAATAAAGAGACTGTTTTCAAGCTTTGGGTTCACACCGTCCCTGATCTTTACAATGTGCTGGTTGTGTTTTTGGAGACATTACTTGCTCTGGGTACCAGGGCAAGCCACAGTCAACAGGTGAGCCAAGAAGCATAGGGAAAGCCCGAGAGGAAGACCAAGGGCCGTGTCAGAATTGGAAGGCTAGCTAGAAGTCAGGACCAAAGGCCACCAGAAGGCAAGTCAGAAGTCTGTACCCTCCGACTGTCCCAATATGGCAGGAATGGTTCTGATTAATCCTCTGCCATCCTGCTTTCTCAGCCACTTTTAACATGTCCCACTTTCTCTCTCCCACTTTCCCCTTTGTCCTCAGCTTACGTCAGTTGCTGAAAACAGAGTTCAAAGCGGTTTGCACTCAGTTAATTCAGGAGAGGAAGAGAAGAAGAGAGGCAAAAACTCGTCCTTCCCAAGCAAAAGCAAACTACAGCCCTTTCTCGCTTGTTTGTTCTTCTTCCTCATTGATAATTTTTTGCCATCTTGACCACACACTGATGTTGCTTGGCTACATGAGCCCCAGTTTTCCCTTGTGAAATGTTAGAGGGTATTTAAGTCAGTAATGAAGATAAAACCAGAATTCGAAGGCAAGCTAAGAAGTCAGGAGGATTAAAGCACAACGAGGATACGGGAATACACCTAGTGCTTGAGAAGATGCGGTTCCCCAAGAAAGGATCAGGTGGAACAGGAAGACCTCTTATACCCCTTCCTGGCCAAGAATGACCATCCTGGGTGGATGGGAACCAACCTATGGCAGTGGTTCTCAACCTGTGGGTCCCCAGATGTTTGTGGACTTCAGCTCCCAGAAGCCCTGAGCATTGACCATAATGGCTGGGGCTTCTGGGAGCTGAAGTCCACAAACATCTGGGGACCCACAGGTTGAGAACCACTGACCTATGGTTTGAAGAGCCTCCAGGAGCTGCTACTTGCAGTTCCATGATTCACCACCAGGGGCAGGTGCACAGGACTACCCCTCCATCCTCCCATGCAGAGTAGTGAAAAATGTCAATTCTATTTTTTTTAAAAAGGTATTTCTAACATAAAATTCTTGAAATGTAACATATACATACATACCTATAGAAACAATTCACACTTAAATAGGAAGATCTTTAAAGGTGAAACTTAAATATAATAAATATAATCATAATAATTTGATAATACATATAATATTTAACCTAATTTCGCATATCTTAGAGAATATTTACATACCTTTTTACTTCTTCCCTTCATTTCCAATCATTCTTCTTCCTCTCTAGCTTCCTGGCTAGGTTGTCCTTAAGATAGCAAATTAGCTAAATAACTGAGAATCTGTTTTCTTTCTTTAAATACATCAGGGTTCTACTGATATTACCTCTTGTATAACATTAAATCTTGATACTCTTATTATATAACAATATTATTTATATTGCATATAGTTAATATAGGCTAAATAGAATTCATATCTCTCTTCATTTATCTCACTCTTCGTATCTCTCTCTTCAGTCTATAAAGCTCGCTACCATCAAATCTCCCCATTTGCTTTTAAAAATTGTATAATAGGTTCCCATTTTTTAACAAACTTCCCAAGAGAACTCTCTCTTATTAATGCCGTCATCTGACGACAAATGTTGACAAATGTTGTAAGTGTAGAAGTGAGAAGGGCACTTTCTATCATATGTGGTGGACATGCCCAAAAGCTACGAAATATTGGAAACAAATACACTTGAGAATTGAAAAAATTTTGGGAATACAATTTCACATGTCACCACAAATCTATTTACTGGGAATGCCAGATGAGGAATTGGAAAAAAAATATGATGAAATCTTATTCTACATGAAAACGTCAATTCTATGGCAAAAGCACAGAGGATCTGTGATAGACTTAACAGGCTTACCCAGACAAGAAAAAAGTTTCTGGAAATACTGAGACTTTCCAGTTCTCTTTGTTTTAATTTTACCTGCACATTCATGGTTTGACATCAACATTCTTTCTCTAAGTATCCTGCTTTTCCCTCTCTGCCCGCACTTTGCATTCCTCCTCATCCCCCTCCCAAAGATCACATATCACATATCTAGACTCATGTAACATATCAAAGAATCATAAAAGTGTAAAGCAACCACAAGGGCCATCAAGTCCAGCTCCCTGCCATATAGGAAGACATCATCAAAGCACTCCCTGTGACAGATGGCCATTCAGCCTCTATTTAAAAACCTTCGAAGAAGGAAACTCCACCATAGTCACAGGCAGCAGCATCTTCCATTGTCAAATTGCTCTTACCATCAAGTAGTTCTTCTCACTGTTTAAATGGAATCTCTTTTCCTGAACTTTGAAGCCAACGTTCCACAGTGTCCTAGTCTCTGGAGCAGCAGAAAACAGGCTTGATCCATCCCCAATGACATTCCTTCAAATATTTAAATATAACTGTCATGTTGCCTCTTTACTTTCTCTTCTCCAGGCTAAACATGCCCAGCTCCGCAAACTGCTGCACACAGGTTATGGTTTCCAGGCCTTCTACCATTTTGGTTGCTCTCCTCTGGACATGTTACAGGTTTTCAATATCCTTCCTGAACTGTGGTACCCAGAACTGGACACATATTCCAGGTGGAGTTGGATCAAAGCAGAATACAGTGGTGGCATCACTTCCCTCAACCCAGACACTATACTCCTATTGATGCAACTCAGAATCACATTGGCCTTTTAAGGTGCTGCATCACGCTGCTGACTCATGTTCAGCAACCGACTTTCACCAATTTCCAGTGAGCTCAAAGAGTTAAAGTGCTTTAACAATTTCACATTAGTTAAGCATTAGGATCATTTTCATTTATTTCTAGCATTCCTTTTTTCCGTTGCATGATCTCTGTTTAATCTGCAGTCCTGAGAGCAGTGGCTTGGTTTCTCGGTGGCAGCCATCTTAGCTAGCTGTTAGATAACAGAAATATAATGCCATGGAGAGGTGCGTTTCATTTCAGGAAATACGGATTTAATTTAAACTTATCTTAAGAATGGGAATAAAACATCCTTATAAATGCTGAGAATTCCCTGCAAATAGTTCAAAATAGGGAAAACACCATCTAGATCTCAATAAAATAAAATAAAGATAAAAAATCAGAAACAGCGAAAACAAAACCAAGGACTTTCTGGTTTTTCCAGTCCATTCAGATGGGCCAAATGTGGAAAGATTGATATTTGTTTCTGGCTGGCTGCAGTGTGTCTGCCATTTAACAAAGGATTTGATATTGGATTTCCGACCACATGTGATTTTTCTTTCAGGAGCACACATTTCTCTGTTTTGATTTAAAAAAAAAAAACAAGGAACAAAGATAACCACAACACCTGCTCTTAAAATACCACTGGCCTGTGGTATTCTCTGCCCTTTAATCCTGAACACACCCAGGAACAGACATTTGAACCACCATATAAAATATGTCCTCCTCATCCTTGGTGGTCCAAAATAGGTCCAAAGCCTTCGAAGCAGATTCACTGGTCCACTGACATAGAAACCGTGGGCCACCCCTGTTTTATCATTTTGGCATGATTTGGAAAAAACGCGGACACCAGGGCCATTTCCACGCTAGACTGTTATAGCACTATTATTCCACTTGCAACATCCTATGGAATCCTGGGGTTTGCAGTTTCGGAGGGGCCAGCTGGCCCCTCACGAAACTGCAAACCCCAGGATTCCATAGGATGTTGCAAGTGGAATAATAGTGCTATAACAGTCTAGTGCGGAAATGGGCTAGGTGGGCAACTGTGAGAGGCCAGGGAGTTGCATAGGACTCTGGGAGCCAATGCTGCAGTCATAGAATGATAGAATTAGAAGAGACCCCAAAGGCCATCAAGTCCAACCCCATTCCGCTATGAAGGAAGACACAATCAAAGCACTCTTGACAGATGACCATCCACCCTCTCTTTAAAAACCTCCAAAGAAGGAGACTCCACCACACTCCCAGGCAGCAGCAGATTTCACTGTTGAACTGCTGTTGCCGTCAGGAAGTTCTTCCTAACGCTTAGGTGAAATCTCCTTTCTTGTAGTTTGAAATCATTGTGATGTGTCCTAGGCCCTTTCCGCAGCTTACCTTTTTGTGGAGCTGGGGTGCGGGGATCACACGAGCAGCCTCTTGCAAGAGGCTCTCGCATCCCTGTTGCTTCAGCTCTGCAGCCGCTTCCTGATCGCAAGAAGGTAGAGTGAGAGCCCCTCCTCTTCCTTCCTTCCGCAGCCTGGGATTTCCCCAGGCTGCACTGGGGCAGGAAGCACGAGCGCTGTGGCTCCGGAGCTCCGCACGCACAGTAAATGCATGCGGGGCCCCAGAGCAATGGACGATCACGCACCATTTGGAGCAGCAGAAAACAAGCTTACTCCATCTTCCATGTGACATTCCTTGAAATAGTTAACCATGGCTATCATGTCCCTCTTAGGCCCTTTTCGCACAGCATTTGCCATGCGAAACGGTGCCTGGAGCATCGCGCGATTGTGAGGAGCGATCTGCACGACGCACTCACAATCGCGCGACACTCCAGGGCCTGGCAGGTGCTGCTTGTGCACTTTTTCATTTTCGGCTTTCAGCCGAAAATGATGCGCGATCGTGCATTGCTCGAGGGCCCCACGCACACTAACCGTGCGTCCAGAGCCTCTGGAGCCGTGGCGGTCACGCTTCCTGCTCCAGCGCAGCCTGGGAAACTCCCAGGCTGCGCTGTGGAAGGAAGAGGCTGGGCTCTTGCACTACCTGCTCGGGAGCAGCCAACTCGTGTGGAGCTGAAGCAGTGGGGACGCGAGAGCCTGTTGCTGGAGGCTGCTTGCGCGATCCCCGAACCCTGTGCCGAAAAAACGTAAGGTGTGGAAAGGACCTTACTGTTCTCTTCTTCAAGGGAAACATACCCAGCTCCTTAAGCTGCTCCTCAAAGGACCTGGTTTCCAGGCCTTTTACCATTTTGGTCTCCTTCCTCTAGACACCTCCCAGATTGTCAATATCCTGCTTGAATCGTGGTGCCAAGAAACGGAGACAGCATTCCAATATTCCTCTTTTTTAACCCTTGGGGCACAAAATGGCCCTGGAGGACTGTCTTTGGCCAGTGGGCTGCATTTTGGCCACCCCAGTATACTCTTAGCCTGCACATTCATCAATTATGCCCATGTCTGGATGTGGCACATCACCCTTCCTGCGTCTATTTGCCACACCCCCTATGCTCGGTGACTTGCAGACAAACATTTGCAGATTTTATATAATTTACCTATGTTTGCCAGCCAGCATATAAGACTCACTGGCGTATAAGACGCACCCCATTTACATGCCAGCAAATACTATTTGTAGGCATATAAGACGCACCAGCGTATAAGATGCACCCCATTTTCAAACAGTATTTTTCAGGAAAAAAAGTGAGTCTTCTATGCCAGCAAATATGGCATTCCTATTTACACATAGGCCAACGTAACACAATCACAATAAAAAAGAGCACAAAGTGAGTTTAAAAATTTAAAAATAAAAACAAAACACTCCACTCCAGCTAGGTCTCTGTTTTTCCCCAATGAGCAGTAGAAGTTCCTTATTACCACGCTGTGCAATGTTATCATGTAACTGAAAAAAGTTGGTCATCATACAAATATTCTGCTATAATGCTATAATTCTCCCTATAATGTTTAGGAAACATCCTAAAGTGACCAAAAGGCCTAAATGAGGTACAGCAGTGTTGAAGAAAACCATTTGTTTAGATACAGAAAAGGTTGTAGGTGCCTACTGGTCTAGAAGTTACATTAAAAACATACAAAATTTTCTGAGCCATACACAGTAACATATTCTGTTCTGCTGATCTGATAAAAGCTAGAATGTGGAAATAAGCAACAAAGAAGTGTGTACATTTGAGAACAGTGCTTGCTTCTTATTAGTGAATTATGTATTGCAACCCCCCACACACCACTTTTTTTTTCTTTTTTGCTCAATGGCTGCCACTTCATGTTTTTGGTTTATATAAAGTTGGATTAATTGCTTGCTTGAGGTAAAACCTTGGGCATCTAAGCCAAAGTCCTCCCATCCCCTTGTTGCTAAATAAACTGCTAAATAAACTACTATTGTGCTCCATTTATGCAACTTAACGGGTATTTTAAAAATCCCCTTCACCATATATGGAGGAGAAGACAGCATCTTTTGTCGAAGGGCTTCAGACTAACAACAGGTTTGTTTCAATGGTGGAACTCTCAAACCCTATTGGTGGTATAGATCCAAATTAGTCTGCAGAAGAAAATGTTAAGAGGAGACATGATAGCCATGGTTAAATATTTGAAGGGATGTCATGTCGAGGAGGGAGCGGGCTTGTTTTCTGCTGCTCCAGAAACTAGGGCCCTTTTTGCATGTGACTTCAAATGCAAAATGACCATGGGAGCGACACGGAATCATGAGGACGATTCTGCATGATGTTCTTGCGACCGTGCGGCACTCCCGTAGCAATTCCGCGGCAATCGCAGATTATATCATTTTTGGCTCTTTGCTGAAAATGACCCACAATTGTGCATTCCTCTCACGTCCTTCCTGCACTTACCTGGCATGCAAACCTCAGGAAGCGCGATGGCTGCACTTCCTCCCCCAGTGCAGCCTAGGAAGGTAGCTGGCTATGCTGCAGAAGGAAGGGACGGAGCTATTGTGTTTCCTTCTGTCCAGCATGGAGCTGGTGCAGAGGGAAGCACAAGGGACGCGATTCCCTCCAGCAAGAGGCTTTTTGCGTGATCCCCGCACGATGGCACCGTGAACAAGGTAAGGTGTGAAAAGGGCCTAGGACAAGGAGCAATGGATTCAAGCTGCAGGAAAGGAGATTGCACCTGAACCTCAGGAAGAACTTCCCGACAGTCAGAGCTGTCCAGCAGTGGAATATGCTGCCTCAATGGGGTGTGGTGGAGTCTCCTTCTTTGGAGGTTTTTAAGCAGAGGCTGGATGGCTTTGATGAGTGTTCCTGCATAGCAGCGGATTGGACTGGATGGCCCCTGGGGTCTCTTCCAACTCTGTGATTCTTTGATTCTATGAAATTGAATAAATTGGTTGAATCAGTGGGATTTACCTGAGTGTTAACTCCTCTTCAGCAGTTGGTTCTGTTGGTCTACTCTAGTTGAAATTGAGCTAGCGTGGTTAGAGTGTTGGACTAGGACTCTGGGAGACCAGGTCTGAATCCCTGTTCTGCCATTGAAATCCACTGGGTCATTTTGGGCACAGCCTACTCTTCCTCTCTTAGACAAGGCAATGGTGACCACCCCCCCAAAAAAAAACTTCAGTGAGAGAACTCCATGATACGTTCACCTTATGGCCACCACTAGCTGGAAATGTCTTGAAGGCACACAAAGGCCCTTTTCACACCTTACCTTTTCCCGGTGCTGGGTGGCAGGGCTCAGGCAGGAAGCCTTCAGAGGAATGCTCTTGCATCCCTCCTGCTTGGACTCCGCAGCTGGTCATGCAAGCTCCCACCTCTTCCATTCGCAGTGCAGCCTGGGACCACCCAGGCTGCACTGAGGAGAGGACACGCGACCGGCCCAGCTCCCAAGGCTCCACACACAAGGTAAGTGTGCGCGGGGCTCCGGAGCGATGCGCAACTGCGCAGCATTTTCGGCTTTGAGCCAAAAATGAAAAAATGTGTGTGCAGTCCGCATCAGGCCCTTGGGTGTCGAGCAAATGGGAGTGTGTCATGTGGACCACTCCTCACATTTACACAACGCTCAAGGGGCCCTTTCGCTTCAGAAATGCTGTGCAAAAAGGGCCAAAGTTGAAGTTACCGATTGGATTGAGGCTGTCTCATGAAGACAGGCAGACAGTGGCAGAGCTTGGAATGGGGGGGGGGGTGGGAGGGGCCGGGAGGAGGCAGGGCTACAGCCCTAGGGGTGTGGCCGCTGCATGCGGGGGCATGGCTGCGGTGCATGGGGGCATGGCCAGGGTGCACCGGGGTGTGGCTGGGATGCCCCAAAAACCTTGCCACCCTGGGCCAATGGTCCCCTCCAACCCTACATCCCTATGCGGCCACAGGCAGATGGCATCATCTCAGGCCATTTCTGCACTACACTGTTATAGTGCTATTATTCCATGTGCAACATCATGTGGAATTCTGGAGTTTGTCATTTAGGATGCCAAAGAGCTCTATTTCTAAGTGCCCCTCCCTAAACTGCAAACCCCAGAATTCCATAGGAGTGTAGAGCAGAAATGGCCTCAATAGACAGAAGTTGAACACATTGGCCTGCATTCTGATGGCTGGTCACAAACAGAGGACCTATTAAATCAATGTGTTACCTCAGCAGATCTCCTTTGTTGGGACTAATCAATACTCTTCAGCCATAGTTTGTCCACTGCGGAAAACTTGACTGCATCCATCTTCCCAAACCTGATGTTCAGGAGATGTGCCAGTCTATAGCTCCCACCATCCCAATCATGAGGGGGTGATGGGAAGTCTAATTCAACAAGCTATCAGATTGGGGAAAAGTTGATTTGAGCCAATAGGATACTTTTGCAGTTTGCATGCAACACTCTCAGATCTCAGTTGACTAAAACCGAGCTCCTAAGATCAACACTCACAGTGGTTTCCCCCAACTTGAGTAGGAACTTTGGAAGAGCTACCATCAGTCCAATTCATATTGGGGCAAAAATGCCCCAATGACAAATCCAGTGTAAATCACTGAAGGCTGTTCAATCAGGTAGTAAGTTGGTTTTAAGCCAGTCTATAGTTTTGGATTGTTCGAAGGTTACTCAACATCCTTCCCCAAGAATCCAGCGAAGCTCATGTCTGCCTTACTGTGGCTCTGTCCTCATCTTACCTTCTTCCGGCACTGGGGTGCAGGGATCGCGCAAGCAGCCCCTGGAGAGAGGCTCTCACGTCCAGGGTCCTTCGGCTCCGCACGAGCTGCCTGCTCGCATGAGAGCCCTGCCTCTTCCTTCCTAAGAGCAGCCTGGGGCAGGAAGTGCAACTGGCACGGCTGCGGAGGCTCCGCATGCCAGGTAAGTGCACGTGGGGCCCAGGAGCAATGCGTGATCGTGCACCGTTTTCGGCTTCCAGCCGAAAATGAAAAGGTGCACGATCGGCGCCTGCGGCCCCTGGAGCATCACGCGATTGTGAGTGCGTCACGCAGATCGCTCCTCACAATCATGTGATGCTCCAGGCGCCCTTTCACATGGAAAATGCCATGAAAAAAGCACCTGTGTCAACAGATAGCATCCAAGGCAAATACATACAGCCAGAAAGGGGAACAGCGCCATGTGTATGGAAGCTTGTTCTCCCACGCACTGTTTTGACCGGTGAAACACATTACCAGCAAGCCAAAATATTACTTTACTTCAGAGTGGAATGTGCTGAATATTACATTAACAGGAGGTGTAAGCATAGGAGTTTGAAGAACCAAACTGGTCTGTTTAATAGTTCTGTAAAAGAAAAGTCCTTAATGATGATCATTCATCCATAATACCTCTCTTCTTATGATATTAGGGAACGTCTTTTGAACCGCCTTATAAAATATGTCCTCCACATACTTGGCAGTCCAAAAGAGGTCCAAAGCGCTCAAAGCAGATTCACTGGGAATGTCTTCATTGTTGGTAAGAGCAGTGGTGCAGTAAAATTGGGACATGGAGGGTTAAAGCCTCAGGACTTTTAGATGAGCGAGGACCGTAACAACATCTAGCATCTTTCTTGGGCTGTTCTGTTCCTTCTCATTTTATATGCAATCCCTGCAGCAAATGGAAGAGAAATGGATTTCACAAGCAGCAAGGTATTTCTTGCAACCCACAGTATTTGGGAGAGGTTTGATTGTGCAGAGTCAAGATCCATTAGCTGTACAAAAGACCCGCTCCTGTATATGAATCCACCTCTGGAAACTGTTGAAAATGTAAGAATGAGCTGGGCACTTTTTATCATATATGGTGGACATGTAAGAAAATGAAAAAATTCTGGATCACCATATATAATAAAATCTCAGATATCTTCAATAGCAAATTCCCGATGTCTCCAAAATTTTATCTGCTGAACATGACTCGAGATCTACCTCCAAATCTTTCTAAATTCTGGAGGATTTTGTTATATCTGACTACAGCAGCAAGGATAATCTTTGCAAGAAACTGGAAAAAATGTTATACCTTTACACTTGAGGAATGGTCCTATGAGGTTCTTGAAATGAAAACAATGGGTATGTTTTTACATATAATTAAGGGAAAAGATGAAGGAAAAACTAAAAATGAATGGTCATTGGTAATTTAAAACTTGTTTGTACTTAACCACGGGGACAACTAATTTCTGACTAACTGACTATTCATAGAATCATAGAATCATAGAAATGTAGAGTTGGAAGAGACCCCAGGGGCCATCGAGTCCAACCCACTGCCATGCAGGAACACCCTCAAAGCACTCCCTGTGACAGATGGCCATCCAGCCTCTGCTTAAAACCTCCAAGGAAGGAGACTCCACCACACTCCATTGAGTCAGCGTATTCCACCGCCGGACAGCCCTGACTGTCAGGAAGTTCTCCTTTCCTGCAGCTTGAATCCACTGCTCCTTGTCCTGGTCTCTGGAGCAGCAGAGAACAAGCCCTCTCCTTCCTCTACATGACATCCCTTCAGATATTTAAACATGGCTATCATGTCCTCTCTTTCTCTTCTGCAGACTAAACATCCCCAGCTCTCTAAGCCTGTCCTCATAGGGTTTCATGGCTTCCAGGCCCCTCACCATTTTGGTCGCCCTCCTCTGGACTTGCTCCAGCTTGACCAGGTCCTTCTTGAATTGGGGTGCCCAGAACTGGACACAGAATTCAAGATGAGGTCTAACCAAAGCAGGGTAGAGTGGTACCAGTACCTCCCTCGATCTAGACACCATACTCCTGTTGATGCAGCCGAGAATTGCATGGGCTTTCTTGGCTGCCGCATCACACTGCTGACTCATGTTCAGCTTGCGGTCTATGAAGACTCCTGGATCCCTTTCACACGTACTGCTATCCAGCCATATGTCCCCCATCCTATATTTCTGTATTCCATTTTTTCTACCTAAGTGTAGGACCTTACACTTCTCTCTGTTGAATTTCATTTTGTTAGCCTTGGCCCAGCTCTCCAATCTATCCAGGTCATTTTGAATTTTGATCCTGTCCTCTGGCGTATTAGCAACCCCTCCCAATTTGGTGTCATCTGCAATACTTACAATACTTTAGTAAAGTTCTATAATACCACATTAACATCCCACATAGAACTTTTCTGCTTATAGAGTTTACATAGGCACAGGGCTGTTAGCAATAAATCGACATCACTCTGTATTCTCTTCAGTAAATGATTTATGAAACTAGGAAATGAAACTAAGTTGGATATCATGTACCAGTAGTTGACTGAATTCTGATTTTTTTTCCTTTTTTACCCCTTTTCTCATTTCCCAGATGGGTTTCTACAATTACTGTTGCCCTGATTTCCGGGGTCCCTTGGGGTTAGGGAAACTAGCCAGAGCACAAGCAATAGCAATGCGAGAGACAGGGTCTTTTTACCCAGTTTTTACGAGGTCAGGCCAAGCCAAAAACCAAACAAAAATGTCCAATAAATGATTTTATTGAATGAAAGTCTCATGCACCAATGCAATCACTCACACACTCACTTAAGATCTATTAAGAAACAAAAGAAAGGAAACTGGATAGGGGAATATTGAAGGGGTTGTAGCTGGGGTAATAGTGCACCATTTCCTGAAGTCCTTGGTCCAGGAAAAACAGCAGAGAAGTGGGGCTCAGCACAGAGAGGGCTGAAAGGATTACTCAACAGACAGAGAAACAGTCTGCTGGGATGACCGGGAGTGATCCAAAGAAATGCTCAAATACTGGGACTATTTGTAGGGGGAAAAGTACCTGGAGGGCTAATCCTTTCCTGGGGAGAACAATGGGTGTTGCAATGAGAAAGAAGCTCCACAACAGTAACTTCCTTTGCGTGATGGGATTGCAAGGTGTTGCCAAAGTCTCAGGATCTTCGGCTGCATCTGGTTGTGGTGTGACTTCATGTAAATGGTCCTCTCCTGATAGGATATTTGCTCAACTTGGGGCAAACACACTAATCCTCTCAAGTCGGCTTCTCAGGGGCTGAGGACCCCTTGTTTATTATGGGTTTGCACAGCTTGAGGCCTCCTGGGGCTACGTGACTGGGGGTTTTACTGGCCTGACCTGGTTTTTGATCTTTGACCATTGCTGCCTACGTGCCCATCTGGGCGACCTCTCAGGCACATGGAATCATATTTTAATATCAAAATTATAGACCCTGGGATAGGGTTGTTCCAGTGGAGTAACATTACAGTTGAATGTTAATCCAACTATACTTCAGTTAAAAGACTCGGGAGTTACTAGGCTTAGAGCTACAAAGTTGGTAGTTAATATAAATACGGTCAATATGACAGACTAGTAGACCCAGAAAAGAGGAGGTGGAAGATTGACAAGATATCACTTACTCTGTTGTTGTTGTTTGTTCTGTCAGCTGTTAATAGAATTTTCGTATTACACAGAAATAGACAATTAATGTTTATTTTTAGTTTAGTCTATTTTATGATAGCAAAAATTCACAGCTTAAGAATACAACAAGGTACTGTATAATATGTTCAAATATTACATTGGTTAGATCTTCAGTAACGGAGACGGAATTAGGATGTATCTGGTTTCGACCAGAGTCCAACATAATGAATTTGATATAATGATAATGATATCTTTTTATGATGATGATATCTCTCTATGTAATCTTTAAGTTATCTTACTTACCTGCTTACTCATGTCACACTACTCATGTAACTTTGTTTATTTCTTACTGTGTCTATGACGTTGCTGTACGTTGGGAGATATATGTCCTATAGGTTCTGACAGTGCAGTAGAAGTGTGTATATATTCAATAAAGATTATCAAAAAAAGAAGAAGACCTGGTCCTGGTAGAAGTGAATGGATATCGCAGTTTCATTTTCACCAAGGGCAGGTATTTTGTACAGCTAATGGATCTTGTCCATTCAAGACCAAGCCACACCAGAAATTTTGTCTAACTGTAGATCAATAGCAACAAAGTTATTAAATCTCAATATCATCGTAGATCAAATATTGCTAAAGACCAACATACTTTCTTGCATTTTTGGATTCTCCCTGGGATGTTACTAAAAACAGTGTTACAATGACTTCCAACCCTTCAAAATAGAGGAAGTTTAGTCCTTTCACTATTTTATTTGAACGAAATGTTGCTTTTATTGGTGGACCAATCTGTTAAAAAACGAGATGAAGGATTTTATTTCCAACCTTATCATCCCAGCGGCACATAAATAAAGACCATGACTAGTATTCTACATCAGCTACTCAGGGTATTGAACAATATTGAGAAGCTGGGATGTGTCCAGAGGAGGGTGACCAAAATGGCAAAAGGTCTGAAAACCCTGCCCTGTAAGGAGCAGCTTAGGGAGCTGAGAAGGTTTAACTTAAGAAAGAGCAAGTGAAGCTGTGACCTGATAGACATGTTTAAATATTTAAAAGAATGTTATATAAGAGATGGGGCAAGCTTGTTTTCTACTGCTCCAGAGACTAGGAAATGGAGCAATGGATTCAAAATGCAGGAATACAGATTCCACCTGAACATTAGGAAGATCTTCCTAATGGTAAGATAATTTTCACAGCGGGTTATGCTGCCTGGGGGTGTGGTAGAGTCTCCTTCTTTGGAGATTTTTAAGCAGAGGCTGGATAGCCATCTGTTGGGAGTGCTTTGATAATATATTCCTGCATGGCAAGGGGTTGGACTGGATCACCCTTGGGGTCTCCTCCAACTCTATGATTCTAAGTTGGTAGAAAAGAGTTGGGAACAAAGCAATTCTAAGGTAACATTTACAACAGAACTAGTGATGGCTAGTTCCACATCAGTAGTATGATAAGGCCATTCCAGGTTTTAGCATACACTTTTGTCAGAATGTGTTGCTCCTGTCCTATGCGGTGGCATCGGTATATGTAATTGTAGATGCAATAGATTCAAAATTCAAAAGTTTGCAAGTCCTGTTGTGTAATACTAGTAACAGGAATGGATGCAACAGATTCAAGATGCAAAATTTTGCAAGCACCAATGTGTATCCATTTTCAATTGACACTTGTAACAACGTGTCTGGTTATAACATTTAAAATATCACTAGAGTCCAAGTGGGCACTTGCTGTGTGTTCAATGTCACCTTGCAGTGGGCATTTGGAAAGGAAAATCAAAGGGAGAGAAAACAATGGAAGAAAATAAGGTGTTATGGGACCACTTAAGACAGAAGACAGGAATTTGGGCTATCTCCCATGATGAAAAGTATGTAAATAATTGTAAGCCTGGGGAAGTGTTGGAGCCAGTGAGGTGATCTGACATGTGATACTTTAACTAATCCTAGATAATGCATGCCAAAATTTGTATGGAAAGGTATAAAATGTGTAGCCAACTTGGATGCTGTAGTCTTAGCAACATTTTGGGAATGTCACTTGCTTTGCTACGATAAATGCTTCTGTTTTGAAACTCTGAGCAAAGTTTTTGAGAGCAAGTTAGCCTGGACATGACAACCTTAAAGGAACTATCCAAAGGGCTGAAGCTATTTTGGGAATAGGGTCGACATCCTTTAAAGTTTGGACTAAATCCTGGAGTAGATTTGCTGCTCCTCTGATAATGAGATACTGAGATACTCTGATATGGAGTCACCAGCTGTCACCAAGTTAAATTACTGTAGAAAGAATTACCAGTAAAATGGTTTACAGAGTTTGATCCTTGGAAGATATTTTAGCATGTTCACTCTCTCTCTCTCTCTCTTTTTTTTTTAAAAAAAAGTACCTTCTGCAAGTTTTATAAGATTGTACCAAACTGACATATGAGGGTCTTAATGGTGTCACATGAGAACAACTTTGTTGGAGGCTGAAGGATATTTCAGACAGGTGTTGAAAAAGGAAACTGAAAGCAAATAAAAGGACAGCAAGTTTGCCATGGTAGAAATAAAATGCCTGGGATATTTTTCTTAACTAAAAAGGCATTTAAAACCATTAATACTAATGGGCAGCACGCAGCTGTCTAGAAGAAAAAGCAGGAGTGATTTGCAGAGCAATAAATGTCCCAAGCTGATGGATGTAACAACTGGGCAGACAAATATACCTAGACATCAGACGCTGTTGTGGCAAAGCCTCAAGTCAGAAAACATGACACTGTTCAAAGCACTGGGAGACTTCAGAGAAAAGTTTGTTTGGAAATCCGCCTTGGAGGACACCAAGAGGCAAACGGGTGAGATGCAGAGATGGATCAATAGTATTTTCTTTCAGACAGGAGATGGGAAAATAGGGAAGGAAATGTTTGATGAACAGCACATAGGGAAAATAATATTATTGGAATACAGCTCCCAAAATTGTAGTCCAAAGACATAGCTTTTCCATAAATTGATACCATGAGTGCTATTCAACATCTTCATCCATGACTCAGATGAAGAAGTGGAGGGCATGCTGAACGAATTTGCAGATGACACCAAATTGGGAGGGGTTGCCAACACCCCAGAGGACAGGATCAAAATTCAAAATGACCTTGACAGATTGGAGAGCTGGGCCAATGCTAACAAAATGAATTTCAACAGAGAAAAATGTAAGGTCCTACACTTAGGCAGAAAAAACGGAATGCACAAACATAGGATGGGGGACACATGACTGGATAACAATATGTGTGAAAGGGATCTAGGAGTCTTGATAGATCACAAGCTGAACATGAGTCAGCAGTGTGATGCGGCAGCCAAGAAAGCCAACGTGATTCTTGGTTGCATCAATAGAAGTATGGTGTCTAGATCAAGGGAGGTAATGGTACCACTGTGTTCTGCGTTGGTTAGGTCTCATACTGTGGAATACTGTGTCCAGTTCTGGGCACCTCAACTCAAGAAGGATATCAAAAAGCTGGAGCGTTTCCAGAGGATGTCGACCAAAATGTTGAAGGGTCTAGAAGCTATGAAGCCCTATGAGGAGTAGATTAGGGAGCTGGGTATGTTTAGTCTGCAGAAGAGAAGGTTAAGAGGGGACATGATAGACATATTTAAATATTTGAAGGGATGTCATGTCGAGGAGGGAGCAGGCTTGTTTTCTGCTGCTCCAGAGACCAGGACAAGGAGCAATGAATTCAAGCTGCAGGAAAGGAGATTCCACTTGAACCTCAGGAAGAAATTCCTGACAGTCGGAGCTGTTCGACAGTGGAATATGCTGTCTTGGAGTGTGGTGGAATCTCCTTCTTTGGAGATTTTTAAGCAGAGGCTGGACGCCATCTGTCAAAGGGAGTGCTTTGATGTGGGTTCCTGCATGGCAGAATGGGGTTGGACTGGATGCCCCCTGTGGTCTCTTCCAGCTGTACAATTCTATGATTCTATGACTTGCAGGAGCAATGGCAGGGAGTTGAATCCACAAATGCACTCTTGCATTCTGGTGATGGCCTATCCCCCTATAAATTCCCTTCTTGTCACGATGTTTCGATCCTGTCATGCTTTGAAGCAATATAATAATAATTGCAATTGATTCATAGAGCAAAGCTTTCTCGTGCTAATATGTGTCTGCTATCAATAGACGCTTGCAACAACATGTTCACTTATAGCACTGGAAATAGCTATAGGCTGCACATGGGCGATTCACTCCCTATTCAATGTCACCTTGCAGCGGACATTTGGAAAGGAAGATCAAATCGAGGGATAACAATGGAAAGAGAAGAAAATGTTATGGGAACAGTTAGATAGGAGACAGGAACATATCCTGGCTCCCATGATGAAAAGAATATAAATAATTTAAGCCTGGGAAAACTGCTGTAACCAGTGTGGTGATTTAACACGCAAGGTTTTAACCCATCTTTGATATGTGTGCCAAAATTTGAATGGAAATGTATAAAACTTGTGTTCAACTCAAATGCTGCAATTTCAGTAGCATTTTGGTAATCTTGCTGTGTTGCTTGCTTTCCTGAAATGTATAGTGCAGTATATATAGTATGGTGTCCTAGGTCAGGGCTTTCCAAATGGTGTGCTGTGACCCGTTAGTGTGTCGCCTGAAGTGTGTAGGTGTGTCACCTACAATCTTGGAAATGTATATTATTATTTATAAATCATATATTCTTAAAAATATATGAAAGGTTTTCATGAGATATGTAGTGTCCCCATACATTTTGTTATTACAATTTATATATGTATCTCTTATAAGGAGTTAGTTTAACCTCTGGTTTGCTAGTAGAACTGAATTACTGTGTCACAAAACGATGCATGTCTAAAAAAGTATGTCACCAATATGAAAAGCTTAGAAAGCTCTGGTCTAGGTCAGGGAAAGTGATAGTACCACTCTGTTCTGTGTTGGTCAGATCCCACCTGGAATACTGTTCAGGAAGGGTATTGACGAGCTGGAACATGTCCAAAGGAGGGCAAGCCAAAAGGCCTGGAAACCATGAAGCCCTATGAGAAGCCGCTTAGGCAGCTGGGGATGTTTAGTCTGGAGAAGAGAAGGTGAAGAGAGGACATGATAGCCATCCCTAAATTTTTGAAGGCATTTCATATAGAGAATGGAACAAGCCTTTTTTCGGCTGCTCCAGAGATTAGGGTGCTACGGAGCAATGGCTTCGAAGTTCAGGAAAAGAGATTCCACTTGAATATTAGGAAGAAATTCCTGACAAAAAGAGCAGTTCAACAGTGGAATACACTGCTTGGGAGTGTGGTGGACTCTCCTGCTTTGGAGACTTTTAAACAGCGCCTGGATGGCCATCTGTTGAGAATGCTTTGACGGAGTCTTCCTGTATGGTTGGGGATTGGACTCAATAGACCTTATGGCCTCTTCTAACTCTATGATTCTATGATGCGAACACAGAAAATAGAAGAGTTCTAGGTGTGAGTGAGTTTTAGTGCTTACTCCACAATGCTAGTAATTTGGAAACTGACAGAATGTTCCCCTGGTTTCTGGGGTCCCTTGGGGGACACCTCAATGTGCTCCATGTGATGGGAATGGAAACTAGCCAGAGCATGAGCAATAGCAATGCGAGAGGGAGGGTAACCTAGTGGGGTCTTTTACCCAGTTTTTACAGGGTCAGGCCAAGCCAAAAACCAAACAAAAATGTCCAATAAATGATTTTATTGAAGGAAAGTCTCACGCACCAATGCAATCACTCACACACTCACTCAAGACCTATTAAGAAGCAAAAGAGAAGAAACTGGATAGGGGAATATTGAAGGAGTGTAGCTGGGGTGATACTGCACCTTTGTCCTGAAGTCCTTGGTCTGGGAAAAACAGCAGAGAAGTGGGGCTCAGCACGGAGCAGGCTGAGGGGATTACTCAACGGACGGAGAAACAGTCTGCTGGGATGACTGAGAGTGATCCAAAGAACCGCTCAAAAACTGGGACTATTTGTAGGGGAAAGAGCACCTGAAGGACTAATCCTTTCCCGGGGAGGACAATGGGTGTTGGAGCGATAACGAAGCTCCACCATAGTAATTTCCTTCGTATGATGGGATTGCAAAGTGTTGCCAAAGTCTGAGGATCTTCAGCTGTGTTAGTTTGTGGTGTGACTTCATGCAAATGGTGCTCGCCTGATGGAATATTTGCTCAGCTTGGGGCAGACGCTCCCTCAAGTTGGCTTCCTGGGGCTGAGGACCCTTTGTTTACTGTGGGTTTACACATCTTTAGACCTCCTGGGGCTATGTGACTGGGGATTTTACTGGCCTGACCTGGTTTTCAATCTTTGACCATTGTTGCCTGCCTACGTGCCTCTTCAGGAGACCTCTCTGGCACACAGAATCATATTTTAATATTAAAATTGTAGACTCCAGGATAGAGTTTTTCCAGTGGAGTAACACGAAAATTCAACGGGGGAGCAGAATTCCTCTTTTGGGAGGTAATCCTCCCTCCTCCCCCCTGCATAGCTACACTCTTGACAGCCAGAATTGTCTATTTTGCCATGCGTCAGCTCTCCTTCTCTTCCATCCCCTTGTTGTGCACTGTTAGAATGGAATTAAGCATTGTTTGTCTTCCAAATCCCACGGCCTCTTTGTCGTTTCGGCAAACCCCGAGGATGACTCAGACCATCTTCTTTTGGGGGTGTTTACAATCTCTTGGACTTCCTTTCCAAAATAAGACCGTTTCACTAGGGGTGTCAAAATACAACCTACTCTAATCTGTTTTTTTCCCCCCTCAACCAAACCTTCAGTGCCATAACGTCCCTGCGTACATTTGCTCCTTCCCCTTAAGTCATAACCATGTTAGATGAACAGCAAATAAAATCAGAAGATTAGGATCTCTTGAATAAGGTTTCTTGTTTGGATAAGCTATTACTCACTTTGAAATAAAATGGAAATAATTCACGTTGACAGAGACAAAAAGAGAGAGAGAAGGATGTTATCTGAACAACCTTTTTTCCCTATCCTATACCTGTTACTTGAGCCAGATTGGATTTAGAATTAAAAAGGGTAATTTGACTCAGGAAAAACAGAGAAGAAGAAATCTTGATCATCAAGAAGATAAATCTTTCTGATGGCTAGGATTAAGCTGATATCTTCAAAGTATTTGTTTAAATTCCATAGAAGCATCAAGTCTGAAGGGACCTCGGAAGCTGTGTAATCCACCCCCTTGCTCGCTACAGGCTTTGACTTGAGGGAATCTACTGGCTAGCATCCTATTGGTGATGCATCCAGGTGTAAGTTGTGTTACCCATGTGGTGTGTTTTTATTGGATGTTGCACAACAGCTCTGTACAGCTGACCAGGATGGGGGCAGAGGTTTGCATATGCAACATGAAGCCATGTGTATCAGGTGAGGTCTATGTGACCCCCCAAAGGGTGCCTGCTTGTTACGGAATGGGGCCTGAGCCCCCACTACAGAGTGCATAGCAGCCCAATGTGGAAAACATACCAATGTGCCATCACATTGCACATTCTGGTTGTGCAATGCATTGTCCGCCATGTGCATTTACCCGTGATTCACAGACGTTGCACTAGAGAATACCAACATAACTTTGCTGGTACTTATTTACAACGTGGTGCAGTGATGAAGAATCTCAGCCAACATGTTGTGTAGTGCAGCTGGGACTCCCAGGGTGGGACTTTTTTGTGAGCAGAGACTGTGATGCCATCCACCGCCCATCCCAAGTTTAGCTGAAATCCCCACACAAACTGTAGCAGAAATGAGATTTCCCCAGTAACAATGTGGTGTTATGTGCCATTCATGTTGTAATCTACATAATCCAAGGGTGGCTTCATCTTTAGGACCCACTAAATTTACAAAAGGCCTACTTCTGGAAGAAATGAAAACTGCTAGATTTTTTAAAAACAAACAAACAAACAAACCATAAATTCTAGGGTTTCTCTGCTTAAAATAGTAGTGTTGTGTCTTCTTCCTTATTAATAATGTTTGTCTTCTTGTTCCCTGCACACACCCTTTTGACCATACTCTGAAGTTACTCAGCCACATGAGTCCTAGTGTCCATCATCATCATCAAGTTTATTTAGAACGCCTTTTACACCAAAGGGCAGAACAATGACATATACAATTAGGGACAAAGACATTAGAACAGAAAACTACAACAATACATGGCATGAAATCCCCAGCACCCCATCGGTTGCTACCCATCTCAGCACCTTAAGCACATCTCAGTGACTTAAGATGGAGAGTCAACCATTTACGAAAACAGGTGAGATCCTCCTCCAGCCAGAGGTCCAAAGGAAGACCATTCTACAAATGCGGAGCCAGATCTTGAAAGGCTCACAGCCTTGACAGGGATGTGTGCATTGGTGGAGCAGACAAAAATCCTTTGCCTGCAGATCTCAAATTCCTGGATGGAACGTACCACACAAGCCAAGCTGCAAGGTACTGAGGGAGGTTAGAACGCAAAGCTTTAAATACCAGGACCAAAAGTTTGAAACAGGTCCTGGCCCGAACTGGTGGCCAGTGAAGGGATCTACGGGGAGAAGAAACAGGTGAATATTTCAGCAGATTTAAAACAACCTGGATAGCATTGTGAAATGTTGGAGTTTATGGGAACCCCTTCTAGGTGGAGCTTATATACCTTAACAGGGTGTGAGGGATCCCCTTGCCAGGCTGGCCTTGCAGTTCTAGCCCTGCATTCCTGTCACTCACCTCACCGTTTGGGCTTTAAGATGACCTCCTACGGCGGGCCATTGGCAATGTTGTCCTGGTGGGTTCTATGTAGGAAGCGTGATGAGGCCCTCCACCAAACTTAATATGAACGGAGAGGAACAGTGGTAAAAACGAAGTTTATTAATATGCAAGTAAATAATACAGTAACCCTTAAACTACTAAATCATTTACAGCTCCCCAAAACTATAGTCAGCCCTTTGTCTGGCTCTCCTGCCTCTCTTCCATTTGTTCTCTCTGAAACCTGCTCCCTATCTCTGTGCCAGCTTTTCCCTATCTGCCTTCTGACGGAGACAAGCCTCAGGTTTTGTAACATTTCTTCTCCTCAGCTCCCCGCCTTCGTGGCATTTCCTGAGCTGTGATTGGCTGCCTTCGGCCCCCTTTGCCCATCTCCTCCCTTCACACAAGGTTATCCTTCTATAAGCTTTGGGATAATGCTCACAGGTTCAGGAGGGGTGTTCAGACTGAGGCCATTTCTGCACTACCCTGTTATAATGCTATTATTCCCCGTTCAACCCCCTATGGAATCCTGGGGTTTGCAGTTTAGGGAGGAGCATTTAGCATTCTCAGTCAGAGAACTCTTTGGCTTCAGGAAATGGCCGCTATTGCGGGCCTAGTCATACCTTGCCGTAATTTATCTAATAAACACAACTGCATTTTTTTACAGAAGTCCAAAACATCACAGGCCCATCTTCTCAGTGATAGCTGATGGCTTCCATGCCCCTAGGATGGTGATGGATCTGCCCTGGGTTTTACTATGAACTTTAAAGGAACTCCCCAAGGTGCTGAAATAAATTCAGCATCTTGAATAGCACTTTGCAAGTTCAGACTAAAACCTGGAGTGAATTCTCCATGGCGCTGACAATGAGTTCACCAGCCACTCCTGGTTTCTCTAGTTTTAAATTTGTTTTCCAAAATGAAAAAAAAAAAAAATGGGTGGAAAAATCTCTTTATGTTTATAAGAACATGAAGAAGTGCTGCTAATAAAAAACAGCTGTATACTTGTATGCCCAGATGACTAGTCAAAATACACATTGGGAGAAAACACTCGGCAAAATCTCAGCCCGCCTGTACTCTTTTCCAGAGCCTAAAATGGCAAGCGATTCCAGATCCAAGGGCAAATTCTGGGAATAATTCTAAAGTTAGCCCAGAAAGGAGAGCAGGGAAAATCAGCTTTTCTTCCAGACCAAGCAGCCTAAGCTATGTCCTTCAGAAATAGCATGCTGTGAGTGTATTTGGTAGACGCTGATCTGCACATAACAGTGTATGAGGATCAGCCCTTGAATGTACGTTAGGATTTCAAAGGCAGCCACATAGTCACAGAATCATAGATTTGGAAGAGACCAGAGGGGCCATCCAGTCCAACCCCCTGCCATGCAGGAACCCACATCAAAGCACTCCTGGACAGATGGCCATCCAGCCTCTGCTTAAAAACCTCCAAAGGAGATTCCACCACGCTCCATTAAGGGAGCAGATTCCACTGCTGGACAGCTCTGACCATCAGGAAGTTCTTCCTGAGGTTCAAGTGGAATCTCCTTTCCTGCAGCTTGAATCCATTGCTCCTTGTCCTAGTCTCTGGAGCAGCAGAAAACAAGCCTGCTCCCTCCTTGACATGACGTCCCTTCAAATATTTAAACATGGCTATCATGTCCCCTCTTAACCTTTTCTTCTGCACACTAAACATACCCACCTCCCTAAGCCGCTCCTCATAGGGCTTCATGGCTTCCAGACTCTTCACCATTTTGATCACCCTCCTCTGGACACGCTCCAGCTTGTCAATATCCTTCTTGAATTGAGGTGCCCAGAACTGGACACAGTATTCCAAACGAGGCCTAACCAATGCAGAATAGAGTGGTACCATTACCATTAATGAAAATGAGGCATTCAGGACCCTTCCTGAGTTTTCTACTTATTTATCACAGACAGTCCTTTAAAATCATGGTTCATCTGGAGATGGTAGTGAAGGTGATGGTTGATGACAGCTGGAATTTTCTATCATGGGCCATGTCCACCCTACACTGCTCTAGTGCTATTATTCCATTTCAACATCCTGTGGAATTCTGGGGTTTGCAGTTTCCTGAGGCCAAAGAGCTCTCTGGCTGAGAATTCTAAAAGCCCCTCCCTAAACTCCCAACCCCAGGGTTCCATAGGGGGTTGAAAGGGGAATAATAGCACTGTAAAAATGACCATGGTCTTCATTGTGTAACTTTGTGCATACGTAGCTATGCAGCAGTGGTGCTAAGGAACCCTGTTAGTAAATTTCCAAGATGTTTAATGGGACACCATCAAGAGTGTTCCAGTACACATTGGATCCCATTGAGCATCGAGTCCTGTTGTGCATCAGTCCCAACACATGGGCCCTTTCCGCACCTTACCGTCTTCTGGCTCTGGGGTGTGGGGATTGCGCAAGCAGTCTCTGGTGAGAGGCTCTCGCGTCCGGGGTCCTTTGGCTCCGCACGAGCTGCCTGCTCGTGCAAAAGCCCCGCCTCTTCCTTCTGCAGTGCAGCCTCAGAATTTCCCAGGCTGCGCTGGGGCAGGAAGCACGTCCGGCGTGGCTCCGGAGACTCTGCAAGCCAGGTAAGTGCGCGCAGGGCCCAGGAGCAATGTGTGATCGCGCACCATTTTCGGCTTCTAGCCGAAAATGAAAAGGCGTGCGATCCGCTCCTGCCGGCCCCTGGAGCGTCGTGCGATTGTGAGTTCGTCATGCGGATTGCTCCTCACAATAGCGTGACACTCCAGGCCCTCTTTCGCATGGAAAATGCCGTGCGAAAAGGGCCACAGCAATCACCTTGCTGATTCCTCTATGTAGTCAAGTAACAGCAGCCCCTAACTGAATATGGACATTGCAAAACTGCTCAATTCTATCCCCCGCAGATGTAAGACATAAGTCCCCGGTTAATTCCGGCTTAGTAGTAGTAGCAATAGTAATAGTAATAGTGTTACTATTATTATTTCTTACCCTATCTCTCCCTATGGATCAATGTGGGGAACAACTGTGAATTAAAATACAACAGTTTGTCTCCTGTTTGGGGCCTTATGTTTTTGTAGGTGGACCTATGTCTGCGAGAATTAGAATTGCACAGTTGCATAACGTTTGTATCCAGTAAAAAGCTGTTGTTACATTACTATGGCCCTTTTCTCACACCAGTCCTGTTGTGAAATGGCCTCAGGAGCTTTGCGCGATTGCGAGGACTATTTCACATGACGTCCTCGCAATCACATGATGCTCCCGAGGCCAGTAGGCGGTGATCACGCATTATATTTTAGGCTTATTGCCGAAAATGATGCGCGATTGCGCATCCCTCCCGGGCCTGACACGCACTTACCTTGCATGCGGAGGCTCTGGACACGCGGCCATCCTTCCACAGCACAGCCTGGGAAAGTACCCAGCTGTGGAAGGAAGGAAGGAAGGAAGGAAGGAAGGAAGGAAGGAAGGAAGGAAGGAAGGAAGGAAGGAAGGGCCAAGCGCTCACGCTTCCTTCCGGCCAGTACGGAGCTGGTGGGGAGGGGAAGCAGAGGGGACGTGAGTGCCTCTCAGAAGAGGCTTCTCGCATGATCCCCTTGTGAAGCCAGTGGCACCAGGTTAGGTGTGAAAAGGGCCTACGTAGTAGGTCCAGCAAAGTGCCCAATGCACATTGGTGTGCAATGCACATCAGTGCACAATACACACCAATGCACGTTGGTCCCAATGTAGTGCCCAGAACTGGACATAGTATTCAAGGTGAGCTCTGACCCAAGCAAACCCCTCCCCTGGCTGAGTATTCTAAATGCCCCTCCTTAAACTCCAGATTCCATAATACCATAGCACTAAACCATGACAGTTAAAGTAGAATTATAACACTGTAATTGTGCTGTCCTGCACAACCACTTCCCTTGACCGGACACTGGACTCCTGCTGATGTCCTCCAACAATGTTGTCACCCCTACCAGTGTTGGGAAATGGAAGACAACCTATCCAATAGACCTCAGTTCCCAGGGCAGCATTTTGCCTCCTGATGTCCATGTGATGCAAATGTGTGTGCAATAGGCATGAGGATATACATATTTGTTCAGAGATGCATTCACATCGAATGCAACGGTTGCCTAGTGCAATGAATATGTAACTTCAAAAGCAAAAGTTTATGCTATGAAGCACAAACTTGATGTAGTGAAAGTATATAAATTAATAAATAAAATAAAAAGCAAACAGCAATACAAAAATCTTCACATGTGAATCCTTTTTTACACGCACAGCTTCAGTGAGATCAACAGTGTGATGCAGCTGCTAGAAAAGCCAATGCAATTCAAGGCTGTGTTGATAAGATCATATTGTCCAGGTCCAAGGAAGTGATAATACTACTCTATTCTGCTTCAGTCAGACCTCACCTGGAATCCTGTGTCCACTTCTGGGCACCACAGTTCAAGAAGCTGGAACAGGTCCAGAGAAGGGTTGACCAAAATGGTACAAGGCCTGGAAACCATGAAAACCTATGAGGAGTGGCTTAGGGAGCTGGATATGTTTAGCCTGGAGAAGAGAAGGCTAAGAGGCAACATGATAGTCATGTTTAAATGTTTGAAAGGATGTCTTACACAAAATGGAGCAAACCTGTTTCCTGCTGCTCCAGAGACTAGGACACAGAGCAATGGATTCAAACTATAGGAGAAGAGATTCCACCTAAACATTAGGAACAACTTCCTGACAGTAAGAGCAGTTCAACAGCGGAATATTCTGCCTGGGAGTGTGGTGGAGTCTCCTTCTTTGGAGGTTTTTAAATAGAGGCTGGATGGCCATCTGTCAGGAGTGCTGCGATTGTACATTCCTGCATGGAAGGGGGTTGGACTTGATGGCACTTGTGGTCTCTTTCAACTCTATGAAGCTATGATTCCATGAGACTAAAAGCCTTTTGAAGCCTGTTGCTCAAGTAGCACAGAAAATGTTGGTTCTAACAGAGGCATCTGGAGATTTGGGGCAAAGAGAAAGCAAGCCCTTTTTCCCTTTAGTCAATGGTTCCCAAACTTTTTCTCCAGATTTTTGGACCTCAGGCTCCCAGAATCCCTGGCTGTTGGTCAAGCTGGGTAGAGCCTCTGGGAATTGAAGTCCAAAGCACCTAAATGGCCAAAGTTTGACCACCACAGCTTTACATTCTGGGCACTTAGCCAGTAAAGGAACAGGAGCACAAATTGCACCAACTGTTTTGCACCAACTGTTTGGTGCTCCGGCTGTTTTGCACCAACTGTTTTGCACCAACACAGGAGCACCAATTGCACCAACTGTTGTGGCTGCACACACAACATTCTCTCAACCATGCATGTAAAAAAAAACCCCTCTTTGGATAAACCGCCCCCCACATCTGAAAACTTCAGGGAAATTCCACTCTCCTTCTAAATCTTCCATTTCATTTTTACCCCTCTTCATGAACATCTCCAAATGCTAGACCCTGTAAGTGGATGACCGTGGGACTAGTTGTTCAGCTTCTGCCTTGACAGTTCATGATTCTGCTTGCAAGATTCAGGGTTATCTCACATTTCCCAACAATGCCTACCTCCAAAATAGATTCCTCTTCTCCAATAACTCCTTTAAAGTTTGGTCTAACAATCACAACATATTATTTACCCCACTGCTATGCAAGCCACCAGCTACCACTTATAGCCTATATGTATTGGCCATTATGCAGATATTTTGACCAAGGCCGTTTCCGCACTAGGCTGTTATAGCGCTATGATTCCACTTTCAACATCCCATGGAATCCTGGGATTTGCAGTTTCGGGAGGGGCCGGCGGCCCTTCCTGAAACTGCAAACCCCAGGATTCCATGGGATGTTGAAAGTGGAATCATAGCGCTATAACAGCCTAGTGCGGAAAGACACCCAGATCTGCATGCACGGTCAAGTGAATGCTCTCCAGTGCCAACCCATGAGCAAACAACTGTAGGAGGCCATATAAAAGTGGTACTAGCGGGAAATTTGTGCCATGATGCATTGGAGCTGACAGGCAACATAGATCCTCAAAAGCAGGCAGAGATGGAGAAATAAAAGCCACTCATGTTCTGCTGATTTGGCTTTTTTCCCTACATCTAATTCTGCATTCTAAATATGGCTTACAGAGAGATGAAGAGATATGCTGCTGAAATCTCACATGTATATCATCATCTAAAGTCTGTTTATATTCCCTAAGACCCACGCTTGTTTTCTTGGGAATTTACAGTTCTGGTTTCTTTTTATTGTAACACTCGTTTACATTTTTCCTAAATCATTAGATGAGCAGCCCTTTACATTAGCATTCCCGGCTTCCAACATCTCATAGAGAGGAAGTAAAGTGATGACATCCAAATCATGTCAAAAAAAAAAAAAATTCTTTACCAGCTATTTATTTGAAAAAATATTAAATGATTATTTTGACAGAAGTTGCAGTCACAGGGCTTTAATTTTCTTGCTTGCTTATTAATGGTCAGTGAAGATCAAGTGACGGCTCTTTAAGGGGCACTATTGGCCAGAAGGTATTTCTTCTGTAGCCCACATTTGTTGGTGGCTGCAACTAGCTAAGATGGGTCCACTGGCCAACTTGGGGCTGAAACTGGCATTCTACACTAGGGTCATTTCTGCACTACACTGTTGTAGTGCTATTATTCCACTTTCAACTTCCTGTGGAATCCTAGGGTTTACAATTTACTGAGTCCAAAGAGCTCTCTGGCTGAGAATTCTAAACCCCAGGATTCCATAGGAATGTTGGAAGTGGAATAATAGCATTATAACAGTCTAGTGTGGAAATGGCCCTAGTAACCTGCTGATTAGGTCAGGACTAACCCAGACTCTGAGATTTCAGCACCAAAACCTGAGAGGTAGGAAAACCGCTTGTGATGTCACAGAAGATGAGTCCAACTGATATTACAAAAGACAACCTGTGGTGATATCATTTTGCACAAAACTTGAAGCACTGATCACAGTTGCACAAAGCATACTATACAAATAAAAAACAGCAAGTTTCACAAATGAGGGAAAATACACAGGCATACAACTTCCAAGGCAGTGCTCTCACCCTGAGATTCTTTCCTCTCTTCCCAAGGGTCAGAGAAGAAGGGCCAGGCAGTGAATTTCCGGCAGCCCTCCTGTATATATTGAGCTTTGACTGCCAATTTTCCTGAAGCTGCCCCAGTAGCTACTCAAAGTTATGCCCCTCGAGGAAACATTATTTTGTCATTACTGACCATTCGTGAGCAACCAGCATCAAAAGTGAACCCAAAAAGTGCCATTGGAGCATCTACTAAAACAATATGCCCAAAATGTCTCCAATAAGGCCAATGTTTTACAAGAAGAATATGTTTAATCCGCAGAAGAGAAGGTTAAGAAGGGACATGATAGCCATGTTTAAATATTTGAAAGGATGTCATCTGGTAGATGGAGCAAGCTTGTTTTCTGCTACTCCAGAGACAAGTGCATGGAGCAATGACTTCAAACTAACAGGAAAAGAGATTCCACCTAAACATTAGGAAGGACTTCCTGAGGGTAAGAGCAGCTCAACAGTGCTGCCAAAGAGCATGGTGGAGTCTCCTTCTTTGGAGGTTTTTAAAAAGAGGCTGGATGGCCATCTGATGGGAATGCTTTGACTGTGTCTTCCTGAATGGCAGAATGGGGTTGGACTGGGTGGCCCTTGTCATCTCTTCTAAAGCTATGATTCTATGAATTTATGTAAGCAAAGCTCACAGCAGAGGTAGTGGCATGGCTGAAAGGTACATAGACCACAGGCACTGCAATGATGGAGTGTGGAAGTGAAACCATGTCTGTCAGGAGAGAAAGCTACCCTGCCACCTCGCAGGCTGAAAAACTAAGCTCTGTTGACCCTCAGTAATCATTTCCTCTTCCCATATGGCAGGAGTGGGCAATTCTCAGAGGGCTGGAGGCCACATTAAGCCTCCGTGGGACCTTTGAGTGCTGCGCATACATCTCACTATGGCTGTTTCCACACTGGATTGTTATAGCACTATGATTCCATTTGCAACATCCTATGGAATCCTGGGGTTTGCAGTTTCGGGAGGGGCCAGCTGGCCCCTCCCGAAACAGCAAACCCCTGGATTCCATAGGAAGTTGCAAGTGGAATTATAGCGCTATAACAGTCCAGTGTGGAAATGACCAATATCTCCAGAAATGGAAATTCAACAGACATGCCTTTTAGGGGTTAGTGGGGAGCATTTTTGCGACATGCATCCCCTGGGGCCATTTTAGTGCAAGGAGAGGACCCATGGAAGGAGCCTGGGAGGTGCACACCCTCCAATATTTCATAGATGCAAGCTGGGACATGTGTGGTCAAACAACATCCAAGTCTGGTCAAGATGGCGAAAGACTGAGGAAGAAGGCACAAGCTAAGCTAGGCTGTGTTTTTGCCTGCACCTACCAGAAAGGGCAACACTCCACTCCTTCTGGTCCTCTCCCTCTGCTGAATGAACTGAATCCAAGCTACTTATTCAATTCACTTTAAACTCAGTTTACAGCAATGGAAGGCAAAGGGGGAAAGAATGAATTTGAGGCAGAAACTGGGACATTTTCAAAGCAGCTGAAAAGCAGGACAACAGACAATCTGGACTGTCCATGCCAAATCTGGACCATTGGAGGGTAAGGACATGTGAACAAGAAGTGTCTTTTTTTTTTTACCGCAAGGGGAGCCCTGTGGGCCGCAGAAGTGGCCCTGGGCCATATGAACCCTATGGGTCATGTCGTGACTACACTGCCATAAGGGAATCTTATAGATCTTCTTTAGGTTTGAGGTCTTTTTATGCCAAACCTAAGACACTTTGTTGTTGTGTGCCTTCAAGTCACTTCTGACTTATGGTGACCATAAGACGATCCTATCATGGGGTTTTTCTGGGGCTAAGAGTGTGTGGTGCACCTAAGGTCACCCACGGGTTTCCATGGCTGTGTAGGGAATTGAGCCCTGGTCCCTAGGGCCACAGTCTAATGTTCAAACCACTACACCACACTTTAAGCTGCTTCTATTCCCTCTGTTGGGGGGAAAAGAAGAGCCAGGCCTTAGATTATTCCCCAGCTGCCTGATTATACAAAGACCAGAATATTTTGCTTCTTTTAAGATTCCTCAGGGGCTGGAAACCCCAGCAGATATAACCAGATTCCCTCCTTCTGCTTAACTGGCTTTTATCTCTGCCCAGTGCGGCGCAAGATAATAAATAAATCACATGCCACGTGTATACAGATTTGTGTGGGAAGGACTGTTTTCAATTTCCCCCCCAAAGTCAGATTTCATCTTTGAAAGCTCTGTTCACCAGATGCGTAAAAAAATGCTGCCTCCAGATCCCGGAAAGCATTCTAAAGAGAAAGTGGAGAGATGGAGCCTTTGACTTCAGGCGTCACAGCAATGTGCGCAGTGAGCAAGAATGCCGCAGCTTGTCGGTTTCACTTTGGGGCCGTTGGCTAATGGTTTGGGTGCACATCTTTGCTGGCTCACGGATGCATGTATATGTGGGTGAAGGAGATGTTTGGGACTGGGAAGCCAGCCAGGGAGCAGATGTGCTCAATTCTCTGAATCACCAAGAGATTATGAACTTATGAGAGCTGCACTGTAGTGAGTCTGGGAATAAGTGGCCAGCAGTGATATAGACTCAAGTCGATTGACTCAGATTCAAGTCGGACTTAAGTCGCTTCAGTGACTTGACTAAGGCCATTTCTGCATGATACTCTTATAGCGCGATGATTCCACTTTCAACCTTCTATGGAATCCTGGGGTTTGCAGTTCCGGGAGGGGCTGGCCGGCCCCTCCCAGAACTGCAAACCTCAGGATTCCATAGGAGGTTGAAAGTGGAATCATTGCGCTATAAGAGCGTCATGCAGAAATGTTCTCAGTCTTGACTTGGCAATAGGTGATGCACTGACTCAACTCGAGACTTGTATAATTTTAGTGACTGACTTACTGCCCTTGGTTCAGTAACAGAACACAATCATCCAGAAACCTTACAACTTTGAACAACACTTCCATCTCTTTCTGCCTACTGGTCACGTGACAATCTGTCTCGAGCCCAAAATGTGGGCATATTTCTCAGAGGGGAATGGCAAACGGGTTAGGCAATGGGCTTGAGGTGGGGTTGAGGTCTGCTCAGCAGCCTCTCCCCACTGCATATCAGAGGAGCCTTCTAAAACATTACCTAAGAGCAGAAGACAAGACTCAACCCCAGAGTACAGGATGCAGTTTCTCAGAGAGGAACAGCAAATGTGTTAGGCAACAGGCTTGAGGAGGAAGGATTCTTCCTTCTACAGCTTTTGAAGCTTCAGTAATGAGGAATAAGAAGGATCCTGTTCTCCAGGATTGTTGAGAAATACACCCTGCATTCTGGGGGCGAATCTTGCCTTCTGCTCTTAGGTAACATTTTAGAAGGTTCCTCCGATATGCAGCAGGGACAGGCTGCTGAGCATTGCTCAAGCCTGCCTCAAGCCCCTTGCCTAACCCATTTGCTGTTCCCCTCTGAGAAATGTGCCCACACTTTGGGCTCGAGACAGATTGTCATGTGACCAGTAGGCAGAAAGATGGAAGTGTTGTTCAAAGCTGTAAGGTTTCTGGATGAATGTGTGAAGTTACTGAACCAAGGGCAGCAAATCAGACACTAAAAATATACAAGTTTTGAGTAGAGTCAAGTCTGTGTGCATCATTTACTGCCAAGTCAAGTCTGAGTCAAGTCACTGAAGCAACTAAAGTCTGACCTGAGTTGAAGTCAATTGACTCAAATCTACATCACTGGAGATGGCAATCAAGAAATCAGAAGAAGGCTAGGACTCAGAAGGCAGCTTGAAGGAACTAGACAAGCTCTTCAAGTGTAAAGATATATAATTGAATAGTAAAGTTGGGATGGTCAAGGCCATCATATTTCCAATTTCTCTTTATGGTTGTGAAAGATGGACAGTGAAGAAAGTCTGATTGGAAGAAAACCAACTCATTCGAAATGGGGTTCTGGAGGAGAGTTCTATGGGCTACCTTGGGCTGCTTAAAAGACAAATGAATGGGACCTAGAGCAAATGAAGCCTGAACTCTCCCTAGAAGCCAAGATGACTAAACTGAGCTGTTGTACTTTGGCCACATCATGAGAAGACCTGACCCACTAGAACAGACAATAACCTTGGGAAGATAGAGGACAGTAGGAAAGAGGAAGACTGCGTTACTGGTGGCTAGACTCAGTCAAGGAAGAATCTTCAAGACCTGAGCAGGGAGGCTGAGGATTGGGTGACTTGGAAATCTCTCATCCATAGGGCTGCAATAAGTCAAACTCTCTGTCCACTCTCAGGCCAGACAGTCAGCCAAAGAAAAACAGCTGATAAGAACCAGCAGCGGCAACAAGCCTCAGTCTCACAGTACAATTCTTTTTTTTAATCTAGTAGGGAAACAGACTCATACCAAATACAAAGCATAACAACAGTCCTGGCAATATGCATCAATCAAAGCACGGTCAATACAGTCCTAAGGCAGAGGTCAGAGATACAGCAGGAGAAATGGTCAGTTAATCACTGAGAAGTTCTGAAAGAGAATGGCTCAGCTTTTATAGGTGATGGACCACAAGCTGAACATGAGTCAGCAGTGTGATGCCGCAGACAAGGAAGTCAACATGATTCTTGGTTGCATCAGTAGAAATATGCTGTCTAGATCAAGGGAGTAATGGTACCACTCTGTTCTGCTTTGGTTAGATCTCATCTGGAATACTGTGTCCAGTTCTGGACACCTCAATTCAAGAAGGATGTTGACAAGCTGGAGCATGTCCAGAGGAGGGCAACCAAAATGGTGAAGGGTCTGGAAGCCATGAAGCCCTATGAGGAGCAGCTGAGGGAGCTGAGGGTGTTTAGTCTGCAGAAGAGAAGGTGAAGAGGGGACATG
This sequence comes from Iguana delicatissima, assembly GCA_948472985.1. Taxonomy (NCBI): domain Eukaryota; kingdom Metazoa; phylum Chordata; class Lepidosauria; order Squamata; family Iguanidae; genus Iguana; species Iguana delicatissima. The sequence continues at coordinate 70,721 of CAOKZL010000696.1, read as the reverse complement.
ATAGCCATGTTTAAATATTTGAAGGGATGTCATGTCAAGGAGGGAGCGGGCTTGTTTTCCCCTGCTCCAGAGACTAGAACAAAGAGCAATGGATTCAAGTTGCAGGAAAAGAGATTACACCTGAACCTCAGGAAGAATTTCTTGATGGTCAGAGCTGTTCGGCAGTGGAATGTGCTGCCTCGGAGTGTTGTGGAGTCTGGAGGTTTTTAAGCAGAGGCTGGATGGCCATCTCTTGAGAGTGCTTTGACATGTGTTCCTTCATGGCAGGGGGTTGGATCGGATGGCCTTGTGGTCTCTTCCAACTATGATTTTAGGTTAATTGACTGCTTAATTAACTGCTGTCTGTTATAAATTCGCTGAGATCTGCGTAGGTTTTCCCTTTGGTGCTACACTGGGCCAAGGTGGGTATCAGTAAGTTATCTTCCATGACAGAAGGAACAGGGCTCCCTGGTGGGGCTGGCACTGCCCCCTGTTCTGTCTCTGGGGTGGATGGTACTGTCTCCTCCTGTTCAGCAGCTTCTGCTGTTTCAGTATATGAGTCAGAGACTATGTCTAGGTCCTGGAAGCAGGGCATGACAAAGTCAACTTGATGGTAGCTAAGAACAACAACAAGTACCAACCACAGTTACTCATTCAAATAGAGGCTGAAAGAGGATTTGAACCCTGTCCCCATCAGTGTCTCAGAGTCCTAGTATAACACTCAAACCGCTACACTGGATCTATCCTCTAATAATTTCTTCCAGATGTGTCATATACCTAAATGTTCCCTCCTAAAAAAAGAAATTGAAAAGTCAACTTCTGGGTCTCAGACTCCTGGAAAAAACACTCTTGGGCCTGCAAAGACATGAAAGTAGGAAAATGTGGTGAAATTTTCCCTCACTTCACCAGGGGGCAAAATATTTTGGGGAGGAATGTTACCATACCCTGCCACTCCTCCTACAAAATATACGATTTTTATAAGTTGGACATTAATGACTGGAGAACACACTGACTGAAGGACGTATTCAGGATTACACTGGCCAGAGATGTGTTAGAGGTCATGAAAGTTCAGATAGGAGTATGCAGAAAAACCAGTGCTAATGGGTTTGTGCTAATCTGTTTACTGCTTCAGGCTCTTGGTATTTTTTGAATACAATGAAAGCCAAACTGCCCAGATTGGGGAGCAATCAGAGGCTATCCTTCAATCTTACTCTATGGAGATCCTCCCTATACACCCTACGTGACCAGAGCCATTTCCGCACTGGACTGTTATAGCGCGATTATCCCACTTTCAACAGCCTATGGAATCCTGGGGTTTGGAGTTTCGGGAAGGGCCAGGTGGCCCGTCCCGAAACTGCAAGCCCCAGGATTCCATAGGCTGTTGAAAGTGGAATCATAGTGCTATAACAGTCCAGTGCGGAAATGGCCCAAGCATTAAGAGATCATTATGAGTCCCATCAATGTTTTGTCACTCCAGAGTTAAGCGATCAGCCCATTCCAGATGCCTTTGTCAGTCCCATGGGAAAGTTGCTATGGATTTATCAATGCACTCCTTCAGGGTGTGAAATAGGATATAAAAACCCTAGCTTGGGCCCCAATCAATTATAGCATGTAGTGCCCCAGATTGGCATTCCTCTGTGCTACCCTCAGGTGATGTCTGAGCCCCTCTGCTGTGACTCCTTCTTCAGGACTGGTAAATATTTCCCTTTCCACCCAATCTCTCTCTATCCAACCTTCTTTGCCTCACTCCAATAGCCTTGTATGCTTCTGATTTCTCACATGTTTGTCAATTCAGATAAAATACTTTGTTTACTCGGAGTTCTGTCTACAGTTACTAGTGGTATACATAGGTGAAAAGATTACTGCCATTACTCTCCTCTCACAGGCCTCCTTTGAGCTAGAATTCCCCAAAATTCTAAAGAGATGCTGGCATTGTGGGTGGACCCCCACCTCTTAGGGTAACAAGAATTTTTTTTTTTTTGTATGAACAGGTCCTAAAAATGACTTTGCAGCCACATGCTCTCCTCCATAGGGTACTCTTTTCCTGCCCCTGCATCCCATCATACTGCTCCTTCCTTTTAATGTGCAGACACATGCACACATGCGCACGCAGAGAGCAACTCACTGCTTTGTCACAGTGGGTGAGGAAGTTGCCTTCAGCCTGAGGTTGGCGGCTCTTCAGAGAAAACCACGGTCCGTCACACAGTCATGGGCACAGCAGTCTCAGAAATCCCTCCAAAGCGAGGGTTAGATGCTTCTAATTCCATCCAGCCAACTCACTTGCCACAATCTGTGACTTGAAAGAGACCCTACTGGGTGATCTAATATCACACACTCCATAAGACACAAAGCCTCAGTGTGGCGATGAAGGGGGGAAAGACCTGGATACCATTACAGATTTCCAGGTCGTAACCAGCCATTGGGGGGTGGGTGAGGACTGAGGAGAGTCAGAATTGATAAAACATGTGTTGTTTCAGTGGGACATCTTGTTTAGGACTAATCTATCACTGTTCACCCCCCACAGGATTCAAGGTCATCGGCCAAAGCACTGAGGTCTTACACGTTGTAAGGTAGCTTCTCGATCAAAGAACTGGAGTTCAAGGGCTTAAAAAGGAAGAGAGGTTGACATCTGCTTAAAATACCTAAGGATTTTTCCAAAGTTGCATGAACCTCAAAGAATGCTCAGATTTTGGAGCAGTAAAATTCATATCTGCATCTGTTCATAATGCTTCTTATATAGCCTGGTTGGCATCCATAGTATCATACATAAGCATACCTGACTTTTAAGAGCTTCAGAGGAGAGCTTTGTTTTGGTCTCTCCACCATCACAGGCCCATCTAGTGAGGAGACAGGAAAGGGCCTTCTTGGTGGCTGCTGCCAACTTGCAATGGTCCTTCCCACGGGAGGCTCAGTTTGCCTTCTCTCTGCTCTCTTTCCCCTTGGGGGCTTTCCACACTATACTGCTATAGAGCTATTATCCCACTTTCAATCTCCTGTGGAATTCTGGGGTTTGTAGCTTACTGAACCAAAGAGCTCTCTGGCTAAGAATTTTAAAGGCCCCTCCCTCAACTGTAAACCCCACGATTCCATAGGAGGTTGAAAGTGGAATAATAGTGTAGGGCGGAAAGGAAAGGCCCTTGTTTAAAAAATTCGGCAGGCTCTTGGCTCTTAATTTGCTGTGGCAGAAGAATCTTTTAATGGCATGCGTTGTGATTTTATCCTTCTGACTACATTTGCCTGTGTTTTAAAACTCTTTTTAATTCAGTGACTTTAACAGACTTATTTAGTGGTTTTTATTGATGCTTCCCTAGGAAAACACACACATACCTATGTCTTGAACTGCAACACACAATTAAACGTGATCATGCCTTGACTTAGGGAGCTAGATATGTTTAGCTTGGAGAAGACTGACAGGTGACATGGGCCATTTCCACACTACAATGTTATAGCGCTATTATTCCACTTTCAACCTCCTGTGGCATTCCGGGGCTTGTAATTTACTGAGGCCAAAGAGCTCTCTGGCTGAGAATTCTAAAGGCCCCCTCCCAAAACTGCAAACCCCAGGATTCCATAGGAGGCTGAAAGTGAAATAATAGCACTATAAAAGTGTAGTGCAGAAATGCCCATGGGTAGCCATCTCTAAATATCTGAAGGGATTCATCCAGAAGATGAAGCAAGCTTGTTTTCTACTGAGACTAGTACATAAGCCAATGGGTTCAAATTACAAGAAAAGCAATTCCATTCAAACATTACAAAGAACTCTGATTGCTGTTTGACAGTGAAATCAAGCGTGGTGGACTCTCTGTTGTTAAGCAGAGGTTGGATGGGCATCTTTCATGGGGGCTTTAGTTGTGTATTCCCACATGGCAGGGGGTTGGACTGGATGGCCCTTGTAGTCCCTTCCAACTCTACAATTCTAAGATTCTATGATCTTGTTCACGCTGGAAGGTGAGAAATGCATTTTTCCATTGGTTTCTTCGCCTTTCCCATATTCCTCCTTTCTTGGAAGAGGGCGTTTTTACTAATTTGAAAGGACTGAGAAGCAATTGCCAGTTATCTTGAGAAAATGTGGGATGTGGATTTTCCCAGACACATGGAAACCTCTCAGCGCCCCTTTCCCACCCTAAGAGCTTAGACAAAAGATCCCGCCTGTCAAAATGTCTGTGGTTGTGGCGGATAGTCATATCTCTCCATAACCGCCTTATACATTAAGTGCGGTTGCTCCCACAGAGGCCCTGGTCCTAAGAAGGCCTGAAATGGTGCTTTGCAACTCAGTCTTGTTCGGCTATCTCGCCACGCTACCAATCCATCCATCCCGTCAAGAAAGAGGCAAAAGGGACACAACTCTGCCTTTTGCTTGAAAAATATTCTTTGCGGTGAGGTTGTGCAATCAAAGGGAAAGCCTTCGAAGTCAGCTCTTCCGCACTTTTTCTCTGTCCTCCTTCTAAGCCTGGAAGCTGGAACCTCACAGTCAAGGAAGAAATATGTGCCGGCGACAGAGCAAACATGCATCATGCAGATGCGAGAGGCAGCAGGCGACAGGAGACGTGGATGAATCACGGATCCGGCTGGCTTCCAGTCCGTGGGCACTGGGATGCTCTCAGCTGTTGCTGATTATCCATGGAGAAGTCTGCCCAAAAGACGTCTCTCCTTAAGTGATTTCATCTCCTGCAAGGACGACGTGTGTTTTGTTTTCCCTGCCCCCAGAGGCTTGTCTAGGGATATGATAGCCATCCATCAATGGCTCCATCAAAGGCTGGCGAGAGGCATTTGTAAAGAGAGCTGGAAACAGTTTTTTTGTGCGCGTGAGGGGGCAACGTCAGCTGTTTTCTCTCTCTCGGGGTATACACCCATGCTTCTTGTACCTCCCTGTTCTCAGTTAATTAGATTTTGCAGGTTTTTGAAGCCATCTGTAAACCTGTGGCGGCTATTTACCAAAGGCGTAAGTGGGGTAACTCCCTGCAACCTGAGACTCCAGGTCACAGGTTGCAGGGAGAGATGCTGCTGTCCTGCTTCTAGCTGGAGAGATTAAAAGATTTCTCCAATAAATTGCAATTTTCAAAGAAGTAGTTGTGTTATTCTTTTGCAACATACAATGAAGGAAGGGATTCAGGGGAAGCAATGTAACAGTACCTTAAAGTACCTTGAAGACTAACTGTTTTTTATTTTTGCATGAGCTTTCATGGATATAAACCCACTTCCTCACATGCAGTACAGAGTCACCTCAGCATTTATTGTCACTCTGAACTGCCTGACAATCACAGTTGCAACTGTATAGCCTTGCCTTTCTCCAATGACCTTGAGACAGTGTACAATATGGATCTCCTCCTTCCTGCTTTACACTTTTAACAATCCTGTGAGGTAGGCCAAGGTGAGAGAGTGATGGCTTAAGGTCGTCCAGAAGTTTCAGGTCCCAGAAGGGACTAGAACCTGGCTTTCTCCTGCCCCAGTCCCAACCACTACATCACAACTCACTCACTCCTATTTATGTGCCTCCTCCTCCTCCTCGTGTTCTCTCCTCCTCTACCACTTTCTTCCTCCTGTTCTCCTCCTCCTCCTCTTCCTCCTTCTTCTTCTTCTTCTGTTCTCTCCTCCTCTTCCTACTTCTTCTGCTTTTCTGTTCTTCTTCTTCTGTTCTTATGTTTTCTCCTCCTCCTCCTCCTCCCTCTTCTTCTTCTTCCTCCTCCTCCTCTTCAGTTTTCCTTTTCTCTCCTCCTCTTCTTCCTACTCCTTCTATTTTTCTGTTCACTTCTTCTGTTTTCTTCCTCTTCCTCTTCTCCTCTCCTCCTTCTCCTCCTCTTCTTCCACCACCACCACCACTACTTCCTCTTCTTCCTCTTCCTCTTCCTCTTCCTCTTCTTCTTTTCTCTTCTCCTCTTCCTACTCCTTCTGTTTTTCAGTTCACTTCTTCTTTTCTTCTGTTTTCTGTTCTTCTCCTCTCCTCCTCGTCCTCTTCCACTTCTTCTTCTTCCTCTTCCTGTCTTTCTTCTTCTGTTCTCTCCTCCTCTTCCTACTTCTTCTGTTTTTCTGTTCACCACTTCTTCTTCTTCTTCTCTCTTCTTCTCTCTTCTTCTTCTTCTGTTTTCTCCCCTTCCTCCTCCTCTTCCTGCTCCTTCTGTTCTTCTATTCACTTCTGCCGTTCTTCAGTTTTCTTCTTCCTCTCTTTTCTTCTTCTCCTCCCTCCTCCTCTTCCTCTATCACTTCTTTCTCTTCCTCTTCTTCCTCTTCTGATCTCTTCTTCTCTTCTTCCCCTTCTATTTTCTTCTTTTTCTGTTCTTTTTCTCTTCCTCTTCCTTTTTTCCCCTCCTCTCTTCTCCTTTCCATTCTGCGTCTCTGCTGGTAGACACAATTGGCTGGTGGCTTTTATGTTGGCTGAGCAACAGATCTGCTCTGGGTTCTAGTTTGGAGTTTGAAGGACCTGTCTGAACTTATTTGGGGGATAGGATTTGACACACTGGACAGTTCAAAGTTGAAATTAAAACACAGAGTCAGTTCACCATGTTGTTGATGTGGAAGCCACCAGCCATTAGCCAAGGTCCTTCTGTCATGCTGTTTCCTCTCTCCCTCCCTTTTTCATTTTCCTTCCTTCCTTCCTACCTTGCTTCTCATTCTTCTCTTCTTTTTCTTCCTTGATTTCAGAACCTTCAGTTTCTCACACAACAGAGAGACTTGCTTAGGAAATCCACACATGGTGATTATGTTTGTAAGAAATAAAAAACAAAGCAAGGAAGAATGATTTCTGTGGGGAAAAAAATCTAAAAAGTCAAAATCTACAAGGAATCTGGAACTATGATGACTTCAACAGCTGGCGGATAGGAATTGTTTTACAACATGTAGGAAGTCGTTGTTATAGCAGAAAAGGGAGGCTAGCACAGAGACAGCGGAGCTTGTCTTTCACAGGGCCTGAGAAAACTTCTTTTGTAGAAGAAAGCTGGAAACTATTGTCTAAAATATCATGAGATAATGGGACTCATTGGAGAAGATGATAATACTTGGTAAAGTGGAAGGAAGTAGGAAAAGAGGGAGACCCCATTACAGGTGGATTGAATCAATCAAAGAAGACACAGGCTATTTCCGCACTAGACTGTTATAGTGCTATTATTCCACTTGCAACATCCTATGGAATCCTGGGGCTTGCAGTTTCGGGAGGGGCCACTTGGCCCCTCCCGAAACTGCAAACCCCAGGATTCCATAGGATGTTGAAAGTGGAATCATAGTGCTATTAACAGTCTAGTGTGGAAATGGCATAGAGGTTCTCATCTAGAGCAGGTGTGGGCACAGCACAACCTTTTGGATGCCATTGGACTCCAACTGAAGACTGTGTGCTGCAGTCCAACAACATCCTGTACTTTGCCCATCCATGATCTACAGCTACAACCTTTGTACGGCTGAAAGGTCAAAATTCAACTGGTAATGTTTGCCCCACTAGCTGCCCCATTTCCATCATAAGAAAAGGCTGGACCTTTTGAGGAGGTCCTGCCTGTTCCCAGTGGTGTAGGGACGAGGGGGGGCAATGGGAGTGATTCATCCCCAGCAGCAATGTTTTTGGGGCATCCCGGCTCGTTCCACCCCCCATGTGCTTTGGCCACGCCCCACACACCATGGTCATGCCCCACAGATCTCAGTCACACCCCACGCACTGCAGCGATGCCCCCACACACTGTAGCCATAGCCCCCACGCCATAGCCCCGTGCCCCCTCCACGCACTCCAAGCTCCACCACTGCCTGTCCCACAGCAGTTGAACACACAAAGTCCCTTCCAGTCAAAATAAAATGCTAGAGCAGTGGTTCTCAACCTGTGGGTCCCCAGATGTTTTTGGACTTCAGCTCCCAGAAGCCCTGAGCATTGACCATAGTGGCTGGGGCTTCTGGGAACTGAAGTCCACAAACATCTGGGGACCCACAGGTTGAGAACCACTGTGCTAGAGGAAGGAAGGACCGAAACTACAAGCAGGAACAGCAAATGCATGTCACAGATTTTTCCCCATTCTTGCATCCTTTAGGTCTGTAAATCTTCATTGGTTTCATTCTTTCAAAAAAGCACAAACCATTTTCTCCCGGCTGCTAGAAAATCGTTCCTGCCCAAGTCCCATCAGGTGGGACTGCCAACATACCAAAGTTCGTGGTTGCTTTTTTGCTGTCAAGTCAACGTTGCCTTATGGTGAACCTGTGAATGAGAGAGCCCCAGACATCAACTGCCCCACTCAGGTCTTGCAAACTCAGGGCAGGCGTGGCTTTTTAGATGGACTCAATCCACCTACTGTACAATTTTTCTCTTTTCTTCTGCCTTCCACTTTACCAAGCATTATGCTCTTTTTCAATGAACCATGTCTTCTCATGATAGCTCCAAAGTCAGTCAGCCTCAGTTTAGTAATATCTGCTTCTAGTGAAATTTAGGCCTGATTTGCTAGAATCGTAAAGCTGGAAGAGACCACAAGGGCCATCAAGGGCCATTCTGCCGTGCAAGAGTACATCATCAAAGCATTCCCAACAGATGGCCATCCAGCCTCTGTTTAAAAACCTCCAAAGAAAGAGACTCCACCATACTCCCAGGCAGCAGCAGATTCCATGGCTGAACTGCTCTTACCATCAGGAAGTTCTTCCTAATGTTTAGGTGGAATCTCTTTTCCTGAAATGTGAAGCCATTGCTCCATTTCCTAGCCTCTGAAGCAACAGAAAACTGCCTTCTTAGCAGTCCAGGGTACCCACAGAGCTCTCCTCCAGCATCGCATTCCAAACAAGCTGATCCTATCAGCTTTCTTCACTGCCAAGTTTTCACGATCATATCAAATCAAACTTTATTTTACAGTCCATAGACCCGACAAAGCAAACCATCCAATTGTCTGATATAGAGAAAACACACCTACTAAAAATAGGATGTAAATATCTAAATAGGATAGACCGTGAACAACTTGCATATAGGCTAGATTTATTTCTATTAAATGGTGCTGTGTAGAGTGATATTCCTGGTGAATATACATTCATCAACCAATGTGAATCCAATACAGTTGACTATTGCTTAATTTCAAGGAATGCATCGCACAGCCATATATAGAAGTTGGAAATACTCTGGTCTGGATGATTCTGAAAATGTCATTCCGCTCCTCTCTCAAAATGCTGACGAATCACTAGAAAAGATCATACTGCTTGGTAAGGTAGAAGGCAGTAGGAAAAGAGGAAGAATGCATTGCAATGCATAGACTCCTTTTGGTAGTCCCACATGGCAGTACTAGAGCAAGAACAACTTTCTGGTAGGGAGGAGAAAATTGTTTAAACTGTTTGTGCTTTCCTGAAAGAATGAAATTAATAAAGATTTACAGACCTAAAGGGTGCAAGAATGCCATGCAGCAGGTGTTCTTGCTTGTAATGTGGGCCCTTCTGTTCTCCAGTTAACAACCAGTAGTTGACAACAACAATTAACAATAGCAAACTTCAAAACAAAGCAACTAAATAATAGTAAATTCCCAACCAGCCCCCGATGGAAGGGGTCAGCACTCTATTTCTGACATCCACTTTCTGCATAGCAGAGGTTGGAATAGACGAATTTTGTCTTCCCTTCCAACTTTATGCCCATTTTCACACTATACTGTTCTAGTGCTATTATTCCACTTTCAACCTCCTGTAGAATTCTGGGGTTTGTAGTTTCCTGAGGCCCAAGAGCTCTCTGGCTGAGAATTCCAAAGGTACATCCCTAAACTGCAAACTTCAGGACTCCACAGGGTGTTGGAAGTGGAATAATAGCACTATAACAGTGTAGGGCAGAAACGACTTATGATTTATTAAACCGGACAGCGCAAGGAAGTCCTGCAACCTCTGGAAAAACGAATGGCTGTTCCAGGAGGCTTCTAAGAGGGTGGGGCAAAGTTCCCCATCTTTTTGTGCTCTGGGCATTTTGGAAACAGCCTTGGGGGCCACATTCAGCCATTGGGCTACATGTTGCCTGCCCCATCTTGTAGAAAATAGCTAGTTGAGAAAAGTGCTCCATTTAAGAGTTAAGAAATTCAATGCTATTATTTTACTTCAACTGGCATGGCAATACATTGTGGGAATCTGGGGTTTGTAGTTTACTGAGGCCAAGAGTTCTCTAGCCAAGAATTCTAAATGCCCCTCCCTGAACTGCAAACTCCAGGATTGCAAGGGATGTTGCCATGGCAGTTAAAGTGGAATAGGAGTGTTATAATAGTGTAGTACAACAAGGCCCTTGAAATTCCCATATCTTTCCCATATTAAGTAAAGTTGAGATAGGCCCACAGGTATAGCAAACTGGGGGTCTTGCCTGTCCAAATAGAATTCTGTCCCTCCCTAAATGAAATTTCAAGGCCCCAGGTGTATGTCAAATTTTATTTCAAGCACTCCCCAAACACACAGAGAGACCATTTCCACACTATACTGTTGTAATGCTATTATTCTACTTTGAACATCTTGGAATTCTGGGGTTTGTAGTTTACTGGGGCCAAAGAGCTCTCTGGATGAGAATTCTAAAGGCCCTTCTCTAAACTGCAAATCCCAGGATTCCATAGGAAGTTGAAAGTGGAATAATAGAACTATAACAGTATAGTGCAGAAATGGCCAGAGACAGAGAATCTTTTAAACCTAAAACTCTTCTATTTGCTGTGTTTGTATTCTCTGGGTCACCTCCTCTGCCTTTTGCTTTGGATAGCTCAACTGTGGCCACGTCCGCACTAACCTGTTATAGTGCTATTATTCCTCTTTCAACATCCTATGGACCTGGGGTTTGCAGTTTAGGGAGGGGCCCCTCCCTAAACTGCAAACCCCTGGATTCCATAGGATGTTGAAAGTGGAATAATAGCACTGTAACAGGCTAGTACAGAAATGACTTATATTTCTAAATGCTCAGTTGAAACTTTAACTTACCACAACACTAGCGAAGGAGAATTTCATGGGGAAGGGGCAGAATTCTTATGGGGAGCAGTGCCCACATTCATCTCCCCCCCACCGCTACACCCCTGAATGGGTCACAGCATAGAAACTGTGTGTATGAAGAATGTGTATTGGAGTGGGGAGCAAGAGGGAAAGAGCACAAGCCTTCTGGGAAAGTACTTCTAAGTGTGTCACAAAATTAGTTTTGCTAGGTTTATAAGGTGTTGAAGACTTTTAATGCTACATGCTGTGGTACCACAAGACAGTAAACAGGACTAGCCAAAAAAAGAAAAGAAAGAAAGAAAGAGAGGGGGCTTTTTCGACAGACCTCTCCACCAAATTCCCAGCCTCCTCCTTTTTTCCCCCTTTTGGCCCCTTTCCAGCATTTTTGCTGTAATTTCTTCCCCATCCCTTTGCCTCGACTGTTCATTCATCCTGTCCTCTCTGGATTGTCTTATTAATTTTCCTCTCTCCCAAAGAACTTACAGCTATCTCCCTCAGAAATGAGCATTTCTTTACCACCACCCCCCAAAGAAAAGAAAGAAAGAAAAAAGAAAAAATGAACTACGGATATTGAGAGAGAGAGAGAGAGAGAGAGCAGAAAACCAGCACCTAGCAGGGAGTCTGTTATGGACTAAGGTTGATGGCCAGTCTTATTATTAAAGTAATACTCCTGGAATTTTTATGGACTACAGACATTTTATGGCTCCTCCTCACCACCTGGCATGTCTGTTGGACAAAGAGGAGCATTGGTAGAAGTCTTGGCCTGAAACCCAGCATCACCTTGTAAACCTAGGACAATGTGCAAAATTATAGGCCCAGTTCACACACATGTGGAGGACTGTGGACCAGCCACGATGTGTCCGGAAGCCCCTCCGTGCCTGTAGCAGCAGTCGCCAGACAGAGAGCTGACATCAACCTGGAAAAAGGCCTTTCTGCTGCTTTCTGTTTTGCTCTTCTGCAGCTACAGAAGAAAAAGGAGAGAGGAAATGACAGCAGAGGGAAGTGACATGCCCTGCAATTTGGTAGGGACTGTTCTGATTAATCCTCTGCCATCCCACTTTTTAAGCTGCTTTTAAAATGTCCCAGTTTCTGTCTCCTCCTCTCGCTTTCCCCCTTTGTCCTGAGCTTGTTTCAACTGCTGCAAACTGAGATCGAAGGGCAAAAGCAGTTGGTGCTCAATTAACTCAGCAGCAGAGACGTATCTAGTATAAACAGTGCCTAAGGCAAGCATGGAAGTTGCAGCCCTCCCTTCTTACCCCTACACCCCACTACCCTTACACCCCACCACAACCCATCCATCTCAATCCCCCCAACACGGGGGGAGAGAGAGAGAGAGAGAGAGAGCTGCTGCTTTTGCTGCCTCAGTCCTTTGCAGGTATACCACCTACCAGCATCACTACCCACGCTGGCCATTGTGAAGGCACTCTCCAAGCAGCCCAAGGTGGCAGTTTTCTACCTTGATCTCCTTGTTGTGCTGTTTGATGTCCTCAGAGTATTGCTGGACCTGCATGTAGCTACAGTGGAAGGGGCTCCCATGGCTCTCTTCCCCATTGCACGGGCCTCGTCCAGAGTATCTACGGTGGGGCAAGTAGGACACGTGCCTTCTGGACTCAGAGCCACCTCAGTTGCCTGCTCCTCCTCCTCTTCCACCACCACTGCTAAATCTTCCAGCATGGCATTGGCACCCAGGGCACATACCCTGCCTGCCCCACCCTAGATATGCCTCTGCTTAGCAGCAGGAAAAGGGAAGGATAGGGCAGAATCTTCCCCTTCCCGGTAGACTCAGGCAAAAGCAAACTTCTGCAACCCCTCCTAGCTGTTGCGTTCTACCTTATTAGTATTTTTTGCCATCTTGATCACACTCTCACATTGCTTGACCACATGTGTCCCAATTTGCATCTGTGAAATATTGGAGGGTGTGAAGTTGCAGACATACTCATTGCAGCTACCCTACACAAGAATTGCAATATGATCCCACTTTTACTGTCATGGCTCCATCCTATGGAAACCTGGGACTTATAGTTTGGTAAGGGACTTAGAATTCTCTGCAAAAGAGCTCTACAGATGCAGTTAAGGGAAGTGGGTTAGAGCAGTAGTTCTCAGACTTTGGCCTTTTAGATTCTTGGGACTACAACTCCCAGCAGTTCCAGACAGCATGGCCAATGGTCAGGAATTCTGGCAGCTGAAGTCCCAAACATCTAGACATCCATAATGACAACCATTGGATTAGGGTTGCCGTGATATTATCACCAACCCGTTGGTTTTACACATCCGGTTCAAAGTGAAGGCACGCAGGAAATATTGCTCTCAGTCTCTAAACTGGTGAATGTTTCTGCTTCCTGTTGCAACCCCTCCATTGAACAGCTAATAAAAAATGTGATTTTTGAAGATGAGATTTTTAATTTGTTTATCAATATTACATTTATTTAATATTCTTTCAATATTACAATCCCACTATTGCAACAGTTTCCCCCTTGTTCCAAACGAAGCTACCCCCATTCCCCTACTTCCCCCAATTCATAATGTACGATAAGGTACCGTTCTTTCATAGCTCTTACAATGATAACTTTGTTCTATTTCACAGCATATTATCACATAATATTTATCTAATTACTGATCCAAAAGTTCACTTGAACATTTGGTGATTTAAATTGACCATCGCCCTGGCACATAAAACTAATAAATGGTTTCCATACGATTTCAAAGTGATCTTCTTTTACAATTCCCTTTGCTAATCTTAGGCCATCTCCACATCTAGTGCTATTACTCCACTTTCATCATTCTATGGGATCCTGGGGTTTGCAGTTTAGGGAGGGGCATTTAGAATTCTCAGCCAGAGAGCTCTTTGGCCTCAGGAAACTACAAAACCCAGAATTCCATAGGATGTTGAAAGGGGAATAATAGCACAATAACAGTCTAGTGCGGAAATGGCCTTAGTTTATAAGTTAGCTTCTCTGATAGGTCTGTTGCCCATATTCTGTTGCCAATTCTTAACTGATAAATTCTCTTTGAAGAAGAGGAAGTAAAGTTGCGTGATACATGTGCCTCCACTGCAACTCAAGTAGCTAAAGTCTCCTTCCTCCCCATCTGGTACGTATGGTGTCTATACAGCCCAATTTAACAAACTTTGGCTCTCCAGAGATTTTGGATTTCACTTCCCATAACCGCTTAGCATTGTCCATGCTCGATGGGGCTGATGCGATGGCAATAGGGGACTTGCATACACATGAGGACTAGAACACTTTGGCTAGCATCCTACTGGGAAGTTTTGCCATTGTAAACCACTGCCCGATTGTGTAAATTTGGGCACCACAGTTCAGGAAGGATGTTGACAAGCTGGAAGGGGTCCAGAGGAGGGCAACCAAAGTGGTAGAAGGCCTGGAAACCATGATGCCCTATGAGGAGAGGCTTAGGCATCTGGGTAGCCTGGAGAAGCTAAGAAGGGACATGATAGCTATGTTGAAATGTTTGAAGGGATGTCATATGGAGGATAGAGCAAGCCTGTTTTCTCCTGCTCCAGAAACTAGGACATAGCGCAAAGGCTTCAAACTTCAAGAAAAGAGATTCTATCTAAACAGTAGGAAGAACTTCCTGACAGTAAGAGCAGTTTGACAGTGGAATCTGCTGCTGCCTGGGAGAGTGGCGGAGTCTCCTTCTTTGGAGGTTTTTAAACAGAGGCTGGATGGCCACTTGTCAGAAATGCTTTGATGGTCTGTTCCTGCATGACAGCGGGTTGGAATCAATGGCCCTTGTGGTCTCTTCCAGCTATCAGGATCCAGAAGCTTCTGTTCCAAGCCAATACTTCTGGATCTGAAGAGCCTCCTAAGCTTCTCTTCACAAGGCATGGTTTCCAGGCCTTTTATCATTTTGATCTCCCTCCTCTGGACCCGTTCCAGCTTATTAACATCCTTCCTGAACTGTGGTGTCCAGAACTGGACACAACATTCCAGGTGGAGTCTGACCAAAGCAGAACAGATTGGTACCATCACTTCTCTTGACCTAGTCACTATACTCCTATTGATGAAGCCCAGAATCACATTGGCTGCATCACACTGCTGATTCATGTTCAGCTGGTGGTCTACTAAGACTCCTAGATCCCTTTACCCCACTGCTTCTCCAGTTGGATCCATTGACAAACTGCTGTTACTATGAAGAAGTTGAGATATCTTGTTGTGGTTGTTGTATGCCTACAAGTCATTTCCAATTTATAGCAACCTGAAGCTGAACCTATCATTGGGTTTTCTGGGGCTGAGAGTGTGTGATGCACCCCAGGTCATCCAGTGGGTTTCCATGGCCAAGCGGGGCATCAAATTATGGTCTCCAGCATCATTGTCCTGTGCTCAAACCACTACACGACTCTGGCTCTCAGATTAGGGTCTCCTTAAATCAAAAATAAATTGAAGTCACACAACAACAGATCTGTCAAACAGCAGAATATCCTGAAATGCTTTTGAACAACTAAGAGGCAAAATTTAATGAAAATATCTGAAAGATTTAGGTCATTATATATCTGAGGCTGGAGATGGGGAGAAGATTTCGCCAATGTACATTCTCTTTGTTGTCCAAAGGACCTTGGTGGGAGCTGAAGACAAATGTTAAACATCTATATTTTAATTTTCTGAAGCAAACAGTGGTTATAATATAAATTCCTGCTGTCAGATCAGGCACACCAAAAAAAGAAGAAGAAAAGGCACTTCTCTGTACTAATACACTTATTATGTCCTGGACAAGGCCCAGGTGATGTGTAAGGCAAGGCCAAAATGCTACCCCTGACCCCTTAATCATTCTGGCCCAGCCCACTCATTTTACACACCATAAGGACTATTCTGGGAACAGTTTAGATTATGGGAACCTTGACCTTGTTTAATCAGGTGTCTTAATATTACCCTTTTTGTTTTTAACAACTGCATGGAGGAAAGGGACCTTAGGCCAAGGTCTGTATTTAAGCTGGATTCTTCCTTACCTTTGCCGCTGAGCCAAAACAATATATTTAGTTTCAGTTTTGCTCTCGTGGATATTGAAGAACACGCCTCTGCTTTTCAATAAGCTTTCGAGATGTTCCCTTGATAGGTTGCCTGGTTTTCATCAGAGTTTTGGCCCAAAAAGGGTGTTGTGAAAAACAACCCATAAGCAGTGGGTAAAGTGAGATGAATCCTAACCTGAGTTTTAGTCCTCACTTTAAAGGAGCTATTCAAGGTACTGAACCTAGTTTGGGGACAGAGATTCAGCACGTCAGAGAGCTCTTTGAAAGTCTGCGTTAAAGTCTGGACTGGATTTGCTGCCCCACTGACATGGAAGCACCAGATATCCTTGCCCAGTACACGGTTTCCAATGTCACTGGAGACCTAGATAATTCCTCGGTTGCCCCAGAGGCACCAGTTGCCCCAGTGGCCAGCTGTTTTTGAGAGAGCAGTCCTCAGTTTGAAGGGATCCTCTCTTTGAAGGGCTGACTCGTTCAAGTCCAGTTTAAGGATCCCTAAGCAAGGAAAGACGAAGGATGAGTTACTCATTCGAGTGCATCAGCAAGTACACAGATCACCTGGTCACTGCCTGATGTTTAGCAAGGTGAAAATAGCCAATCTACACCAGGCAGTACCTGACTTTTTTAGTCTGACTTTTACTCTGAACTTCAAAAGAATGCTGGGCCTTATCCACGGGGGGGTGGGGGTATGATGGTGAATCCACTCCAATTTTTAGTGTGAACTTTAAATAAGCTATCCATGGTGCTGAACCTAGTTTGAATGACAGGGTGAAAGTTCAGACTGAAACCCAGATTCACCGCCGCCCCACTGCCATGGAAGCCACCAATCTCCATATCTTATTCTCCAGTATTTCGCAGATGAAAGTGGGGTAAGTCCTTCTCACTCCGAGGACAGCTAATTCAGCCTTCTCTCTTGCAGCTCTCCTCCACCCTGGGTGCATGATTGTTTCCATGATAACCACAGCAATGTTCCCAGAATCCTCCATGACACGGTGGCCATCACCACCAGGGGTTTCTGGGAGTTGTAGCCCGAAAACAGGATCCATCCAACCTCTGAACCAAAGAGTTAAGCGTTTTAGCCTGTTGCAGCAAAAGCAACCAAATCTTGAGGCCTAGCAGATTTATAATGGCAATAATTTTTGCAGACTTTATCAGATGAATGTGGTCTATAAACACTTATGAACAATAAATCTGTTAAGTCTTTTAAAGGACCACAAGACCTGTTGTTTGAATTTGCCTCTGATAGTTTATGTTTCTGGAGAAGGGCAACACAAGAGCATTTGGAAATTTGTTTAATCTTAGAAAAGAGTTGATGCTGCTTCTGATAAATTGGCTGCAGGTCAAATACATTTATCAGTCAGTAGTTTCAGTTTAGGTAGGCAATTCTGGACAGTGAATGCAAGGGAAACTTGGTGCACATATTATATGTTTCCTTGTGATTCTCAGTGAATGTCCCCTTTTAATGACCTCAGACATGCTCATTTCTCTCAGTATATATTTCTAGAAGCTACATTCTCTGTATTGCTTAAGTTATTGCTGGGTGCCGATGATACCGCATTACTTGCAGAAAGCAGAAAAGATTTGGGACTACTGATGAAAGCGAATGAAGAAAGTGGGAAGGCAGGGTTACCACTGAGTGTGAAGATGACAAAAATAATAAGCCCAGATGATTTACACGACTTTAAAGTGTGTAAGAAGACACTGAAATAGTTGAAGAGCTCGTGTACCTTGGCTCAGTTATTAACTAAGCGAGACTGTCATCAAGAAATCAGAAGAAGACTAAGGTCATTTCTGCACCTTACCTGTTCCTATTCTCCTCCTGTTGTGATCCTGGCAGCACCTTTGCCAGGAAAGGAGCGTGATGGGAATGCTCCCCTCTGAAAGGGAGTGCTCCCCTATGAAAGGGAGCACAAGCGACATGCATCTGCCTTCCACAGCTCAGCGAAGCTCTTTCCCATGCTGCACTGAGGAAGGAAGAGCCACATTGCGCTTCCAGCCCTTTCGCATGGCTGGGAAGGATGGGAGCTTTGTGCGATCGCAGGCACTAACAGATTTATTCCGTTAAGCAAATGTCCCACAATCTCAATGGGTGGGGAGGGGATGGCAGTGGGACCATGATGATATCGTGCAAAAGCATGACCCACAGACCGCTCCTATCCCATCCCCATTGCAGGACTGCGATGCCATGCAGAAATGGCCTAAGACTTGAAAAGGCAGTCATGAAGGAACTAGGCGAGATCTTCAAGTTGCAGACAAATCATTAAATACCAGAGTCATCTATGCCGGTGTATTTCCAATTTCTGTCTGTGGTTGTGAAAGCCGGATATGAAGAAGGCTGACATGAAGAAAATCACTGCATTTGAAACGTAGTGCTGGAGGACAGTTCTGCAGACAAGATCAGAGGCCGGCAAGATCAAAGGTGTGGTCAAGAGGGCAAAAGTTATTAATAAGGAAGAGCATGCAAGCTAGGAGAGACTGTGGCAATTTGCTTTTGCCGGAGCCTAATGGGAAGGGCAAGACTACACCTGGCCTCCTCTCCTCTCCTCTCCTCTCCACACTGCTGAGTTAATTGAATGCAAACTACTTTTACTCTTTGAAGTCAGTTTGAACCAACTGAAGTAAAATAAAGACAAAGAGAGAGAGCATGAGGAAAAGAGAGAAACTGGGACATTGTAAAAGCAACTTTAAAAAACAGTAAGATGGCAGCGGGTTAATTGGGATTGCCCCTGCCAAACTGGGACATTTGGAAGGTATGGCCCTTCACAGACCCCAGAAAGTGTGGACCTACACCGTAAAGGGCTTTATGGGTCAGAACCAAGCACCTTGAAATTGTCTCCAGTTCCAACTCATCCTCTCCTCCTGCTGTTAAACAACCCACCTTCCAAAGAGGGCTTAAGGTAGAGAAAGACCATAAAAGTCAACCTTCTGATGTGACCTGGTCACACCAGCTTCCCTGTGTGCAACTTCGTTCCCTGATTTACTCCTCTCCCCTCTGTCCCATTGAGAAATTCTCTGCGGTTTATGTTGCATATGGCGGACATATGTTCCAGAAGGAGCCAATGCCCTGATGTGCTGCGTGGCTGGACAGCTGACCCTCTGACCTTCCGCTGAAGCCACACTGAGATTTGAGAGCAAGAACCTGCCTCATTCCAACTCTTTCTTAGACTAACAAAGCAGGGAAAACCTTTGATGCTCAGTAACTGGTTGGGTGTCACTGCTCGGAAACAGAAGCAGCTGCTGGCTTATCTAGGGAGAAGCAGCTTAAGGAGCTGGGTAAGTTTAGCCTGAAGAAGAGAAGGTTAAGAGGTGACATGAGAGCCATGTTAAATAGTTGAGAGGATGTCATGTTGACATGCTGGAATATGTCCAGAGGAGGGCAGCCAAAATGGTGAAGAGTCTGGAAGCCATGAAGCTCTATGAGGAGTGGCTTAGGGGGGTGGGTATGTTTAGTCTGCAGAAGAGAAGGTTAAGAGGGGACATGATAGCCATGTTTAAATATTTGAAGGGATGTCATGCTGAAGATGAGCAAACTTTTTTCCTGCTGCTTCAGAGGCTAGGACATGGAGTAGTGGCTTCAACTTCAGAAAAAGAGATTCCATTGAAACTTTGGGAGAACCTTCATGATGCTAAGAGCAGTCCAACAGTGGAATCTGCTGCCTTGGAGTGTGGGAAAATCTTCTTCTTTGGAGGTTTTTAAATAGAGGTTGGATGGCCATCTGTCAGGAATGCTTTGATGGTGTATTCCTGCATAGCAAGGGGTTGGACTAAATGGCCCTGGTGATCTCTTCCAACTCTATGATTCTATGGTTCCGTGTTGAAAATGGGGCAAGCTTGTTTCCACTTCTCCAGAGACTAGGACATGGAGCAATGGTTTTAAACTACAGAAAGACAGATTCCTTCTAAACTTCCTGATGATAAGAGCAGTTTGACCGTGGAATATGCTGCCTGGAAATGTGGTGGAATCTCCTCCTTTGGAGGATTTTAAACAGAGGCTGGATGGCCATCTGTCAGGAGTGCTTTGATTGTGTATATCTCCATGGCAGAATGGGATGGGACTCGACAGTCTCTTCCAGGTCTATGGTTCTATGATTCTGTCAATGGGGGGGGAGGTATCAATTCTGGGTTTTAATCCAGATTTTTTTAAGAAGTTGTCCAAGTTGCCAAATATCTCCGAGACAGATCTACCTTGGATAGCTTTGATCCTTGGATGAGGTTGAGACTAAAACCTGGAACAGATTCCACCAACATCACTTCAAGCAAACCTTGCGAAAACGTCAGTCCTTTATGTGCTTTCTGACATATACAGACCTAGCCACGTACTAACAGAGGTGGAGGGGATTTACACATTTTGGACTACACTTCCCAGAATTCACTAGCCATGCTGGCTGGGAAACTCTAGTTCAAAAAAGTAACTGTATTATTCTTTTCTCAGCTCGATTTCCAGTCCTAGGATATGCTGGTTGAATTCAACCTCAGCCTTGGAATGGACTGCAGGAGCCATCTCCTCCAACTTCCCCCCACGCAGGAATACACACCTAAAGCGCTCCAGAGAAATGACCATCCAACTTCTGTTTAAAATCCTTCAAAGGTGGAGATTCCACCATACTCCCAGGCAGCGTATTCCACTGTCAAACAGTTCTTACTGTCATTAAGTTCTTCCTAGTGTTTAGATGGCATTTCTCCCCTTCTAATTTAAATCCACTGGTTTGAGTCCCAGTCTCTGAAGCAGAAGAAAACCAGCTTGCTCCAACTTCTAGATGACATCCTTCCAAATATTTACAGATGGCTATCATATTACCTCTCAGTCTTCTTTTCTCCATAATCTCTGCTCTACCTTATTTGGCATATGTAGTAGAAATAAGATCTGTTCCAGCCCTCAATAGAGTCTGGTCCAGTTATTTAGTAACCTGAAGTGCAAAATATGACAATTCAGTCTCCATATCCCTGACTCTCAAAATATAACAGCAAAGCAAACAACCTACTTGCCGTCCTTCCATTCCACAAAATGCCTGAGGCAGCTCCCACACATAGCAGGACATTCTCCGCAGTGGCCCCCCGTCTTAGAGCAGTGATTCTCAACCTGTGGGTCCCCAGATGTTTGTGGACTTCAGCTCCCAGAAGCCCTGAGCATTGACCATAGTGGCTGGGGCTTCTGGGAGCTGAAGTCCACGAACATCTGGGGACCCACAGGTTGAGAACCACTGCCTTAGAGCAACAGTGGGCACTAATGCTGGTTTCTTTTCAGTACCAAGTAAAAATGTGGCTTTGAGTCCCAACTGATTTCTTTCCAGCCTTTGCATCTTTGGTTAAAACAGTCTTTTCCTATTTTAAATGGTTTTAAATGGTCTTCTTTTAATTGTTCAAGACACTTTATAGTCTATTTTTTCCCACTGATTTAAATTTGTTAAATTGAATTTCTTTTATGCTGACTTGAGATCCTATGATACAGTGCAGGGTATAAATGTATTAATACAAGAAATAAAATAAATAATAGAATTCAGAAAAATTGCTTTTAAAGACTGCAGTTGAGATCCTACTGGTGTCACGTATATCTGAAAGTTCCCTTACACATGCAAATGGCCATTGTATAAGGGATGCATCAAGTTCATGGTTGCATAAGCAAGAGTTCTGCAAGTTTAACCATTTCACATTGGTCTCAGTCCTCTTGTTATTCCCAAACAGAGGAGAGCCTTTCATAAATGGGATTTATCTACATGTCGACTCACCATTCACTAATTGATCCAATGGGTCTGTTATAGTTGGAAGTAACCAAGAGGATTCCAGCCACTCACATTCTTCGACGGTGTGTAACTATTGTCAGCGCATTCAGTGTACCCCTTGATTCATGAAGATTACGGAAAGAGCATTATTCTCCATTGCACAAAGGAACAAGAAGCTGGCAAACTGGAAAATGCACAACTTGTCACACGGTACTCAGGAGACGTACGATGTAGCATAAGAATCAGGCAATTATCGGAGTGTAGATTTACCAGCGTAGTGCAACGATCTGAGAGTTGTGTCATTTCTGCACTACACTCTTATAGCGCGATGATTCCACTTTCAACCTCCTATGGAACCCTGGGGTTTGCAGTTTCGGGAGGGGCCAGCCGGCCCCTCCCGAAACTGCAAACCCCAGGATTCCATAGGAGGTTGAAAGTGGAATCATCGCGCTATAAGAGTATATTGGGGAAATGGCATTGCACTGGGACTCTGCGAGACCAGGATTCAAATCTCTGACTGGTCAAGGAAACCCACTGAGTATCCTTGCGCAAATCCCATTCCCTCAGCTTCCAAGGAAGGTAAACCTCCTCAGAATAAATCTTGCCAAGAAACGCCTGTGATAGGATTCCTTTAGGTTCATCACAAGTCAGGTACACTTTGAAGGCATGCAGAAGCACTAGGTAAGCATGATGTAGGATGTCAACCTACAACTCCCCCAAAATAACCAGGTTGGCTGAGCTATTCCTGGAGTTGTAGTCCAAAAAGAGAGAACTTTTTTCCAACTCTGTACAATGGTAGGGCTGGCCTACTATATGTACAAGAACAAATACAGTGCAAAGTCAATCGGGTCAGCCCCAAAGGGACTATTAAGCCTCCAACTGTTCCAATTTGGCCAGGACTGTCCAAATTAATCCTCTGCCATCCCACTTTTCAACTGCTTTTAAAATGTCCTGGTTTCTTTCTATTCTTCCCACTTTCCCTGTTTGCCCTCAGCTAACTTCAACTGCTGCAAACTGAATTCAAACTGCAAAAGTCATTTTCATTCAGTTAATTCAGCAGCAGGGAGAGAAGAAGAGGTCACAGAGTCTTTCCCTTCCCTGTAAGCTCAGGCAAAAGCAAACTGCTGCAGTCTTTCCTGGCTTGAGTGTTCTTCCTTATTCATATCTTTTGCCACCTTGACTACATTCTCATGTTGGCCACACATGTCCTGGTTTTGATCTGTGAAATGTTGAAGGGTATGCCTTCATACAAGAGCAGATACAGCAGAGAGCAAGTCAGCTCAGCCCCAATGGGACTAGATGGAGAAACCAATGTCTCTGCCAAGTGCTATACTAAAGAAAGAACAAGGAGGAATATGAACAGTTTCCCAAGGAATTCTGAAGTAATTCACCTACGATTCCTGACATTCTGGGAACAGGCAAATAGTCCCCCTCCTGCTTCTGCATGAACCACATTCTTTCTCCAGGCCTCCTGTTGGTCATCACAGAATTTTTGACCCCCCAGAACCTCAGACTCATAAGCGAAGAAGACAAGAATCAAAACCTATAAAGCTTGGGAGTAATATAATATGCTCCCCGTAACCGCGTAAACATGTGTGTGTAATAAGACGATATTAACAACCCGCAAGCTGCTGTGTCACACGGCTAGGAAGGTTGGCACACTTGAGGTTTGTTTAACTTATACATATATAAATTAAAAAAAGTTTCCAGCCTTCCCAGAAGTGGCCTGCCAAATGTGGGAAAGATTCCAACAAAGAAAAAAATGTAAGGCATCAATACAGGGCAAAGGATGCCACTGAAGGAGGGAACTGTCAAAACAAGTTGGGTTATTTTTATAAAAATAAAAATGTGTCCTAGCTCTGGGAACTTCCAAGACTCACCCAAAATGTGCAGGTCAAAGGACAGCCCTGATGGATAGAGCTATCTGAGTCTAGACATGCTATTCTTCTGGACGGCAACTCCCAGAATTCACTGGTTGGGGAGCTGTGAAAGTTCATAGAATCATAGGTTTGGAAGAGACCACAAGGGCCATCCAGTCCCTTTCTAGCTTTGAGTGGAATCTTGTTGGTGAGATAACCATCTATAAGTTCCCTTGCATATAAGGTTGTATTTCTTTGGCCATTGTGGAACAGTCATATTCAGTTCACGGTTATGTCAACAGAGTTCCACAACCTACATGTTGACTATCTATTCCAAAATTGATTCAATGGGTCTACTCTAGTTGGGAGTAACTCACAGGATCTCTGGAATGCTATCAGTGGAATCCTATGGGTGACACAGCCCTCTGTAAGTTTTCCCACATATAAGATTAAACTTTGGCCATTGTGCAACAGTCATATTCAGTTCATGGTTACGTGAGCAGAGTTCCACAACCCCCATGTTGACTCTCTATTCAACAGCGGATCAATAGGTCCATTCTGTTTGGGAGTGACTTGCAGGATCCCAGCCATGCAGTTGTGTTTTAATAAATGGTATGTGAGTATTTCTCAGTGCCTTTAATATCCCACTTTCTCCACTGGGATTGCAGAAGCAGCCACTGCGCGTTCCCCATTGCCTAAGCAGGTACACTGGCAGTTCAACCATTGGTTACACTCCATGGGTTTTCACCAGGAAGGTGTGTAGTGCAACCGCTGTATAATTACAGGAGTGTGGATTTATACTAACTAAACCACAATGTAGGATCCCAGCTTCAGTCTAAAAGAACAACTTGCCCAAACTCTGGGAACCATTCCTATGTTCTTTCCCCATTGTTTGTAGTTGATTGGAGAAAAGAAGACTAAGGGCCTTTCTGCACTACATTGTTATAGTGCTATTATTCCACTTTCAACATCCTGTGCAATTCTGGGGTTTGTAGTTTCCTGAGGCCCAAGAGCTCTCTGGCTGAGAATTCTAAAGGCTCCTCCCTAAACTGCAAGCCCCAGGATTCCACAGGACGTTGAAAGTGGAAGAATAGCACTATAACAGTGTAGTGCGGAAAGGCCCTAAGAGGGGACATGATAGCCATCTTTAAACATCTGGTGGGATGTCATGTAGTAGATGGAGACAACTTGGTTTTGCAGCTCTGGAGAGGAAAATGCAAACCAGTGGATTCAAATTACAAGAAAAGAGATTCCACCTAAACGTTAAGAAGAATTTCTTTGGGAAGAGCCATTCCACATTGGAATGGACTCCCTTCAACTGTGGTAGAGTCTTCATCTTTGGAAGCCTTCAATCAGAGGTTGGATGGCCATCTTTGGGCGTGCTTTGATGGTGTATTCCTGCATGGCAGAATGGGGTTGGACTAGATGGCCCTTGTCTTCCCTTCCAACACTAATTCTATGAACTTGTCCAAGCTCTGGGAACCACTCCTGTATCCTTTTTCCACTGTTTGAAGCTGATTGGATAAGATTCCTTAGCACAGCTGGGGGTGGGTCCTCTGACGTGAGCCAAAATAAAGGCTATGATCTAAATAAATCCAGGAATCAAGTCGAGTTTCCTGGAAGAGACCCCCCCCCCAGTGACAGATGTGGGCAAATGAGGGTGTACCATTCTGATTAAGAGAGACTTCATAACTTTTACTGGAACAGAAATTGATTCAAAGCCTACTGAAGCCTTGCTAAACCCATAACAGATAAACATCCTATGTGGTGCATGATTCAGCCATGCAAGCTGTGTGTTTTTTCAATGAATAACCGCCATACAGCCTCAGCTTAAAACCCACACAAACTCATTTTGCCGGTGCCTCTTTCTGGCCCAGATGGGAACAAAGTTCACTAGCAAGGGAAAAGAAAGCAGCCAGTCTCATACGAGATGCTGAAACACATCCTACATGATTCTGTTGGGAATCTTTTGGGGAGGCATTATTATTGACATGTTCTGAAACACTGTCCAAAGTCATATTGGATGGACAAATGGGACAGGTCCTTCTCTGTGGTGACATTGGCACCCTAGAAGTCCCTTTCTTGGGGGCCCTTCTTTGCCAGCCTTCAGAAAGGTCTTTCAAAGAGTTCTGCCTGTTCTGTTGTTCTCTGATCCTGAGAGAGAGAGAGCGAGAGAGAGAGAGAGAGATTGCAGTTTTTCTGCTGTTGTAGACCAGGGTTCAATTCCCCACTCAGCCATAGAAATCCACGGGGTGACCTTGGGTATGTCACACACTCTCAGCCCCAGAAAATCCCATGATAGATTCACTTTAGGATTGCCATAAGTTGGAAACAGTTTGAAGCCACACAGCAGCAGCAAAAACAACAACAATGACAAAACAGGACAAAGTGAGTGACAGGAACCCAGGGTTGGAACTGAGTGCCCAGCCTCACCCACCCACCCACAAAACCCAAGTATTTTTCCTAGTCTTACCAAACATTTTAAACTGTGTTTCCCTATTTGCCCCTCTGTGGAAGGACCTCCAGAGGGGATTTTCCGTAGCATCTCTGTATGAAGCACTAGTGAATCATTTTACTGGATCCGATCTAAGAGCAAACCCTTTTTCTCAAACAAGGATCCGGGTCATAGACACGGCTTTAAGGGATGAAATGATGACTAGACTTGTTTTTATTCTCAGTGTGAAAGCCTCATTTCTGAGAAAGCATTTTGGTTCATTTCCCCATACTTTTATTTGTTTTCAGTCCAGATCTGCCATCATTTGGCAGATCACACACCAAACTAGCAGTCTTTGGCCCTTTTTGCACGGCATTTTCAATGCGAAAGAGCCCCTCGAGCGTCACGCACATGTGAGAAGCGGACCACATGATGCACTCACATTTGCGCGACGCTCCAGGGCCTGGGAGGGACCGCTCATGCATTTTTTCATTTTCGGCTTGACAATGGTGCGCGAAAATGGTGCACGGTCGCGCATTGCTCCAGGGCCCTGCGCACACTTACCTTGTGTGCGGAGCCTCGGGAGCCGGGCCTGGGAAGGTCCCGGGTTGCACTGCAAAAGGAAGAGGCAGGGTTCTCGCGTAAGCGGGCAGCAGCTGCGGAGCTGAAAGAAGTGGGATGCGAGAGCCTCTCGCTGGAGGCTGCTCGTGCAAGGCCCGCACCCCAGCGCCGTGAAAAGGTAAGTTGCAAAAAGGGTCTTTGTAATTAATGAGGAAGAATGCACAAGCTAGAAGAGGCTGCAGCAGTTTTCTTTTGCCTGAGCCCACTGGGAAGTGCAAATTCCACTCCGTCTCTCCTCCTGTCCACCTGCCCTCCACATTGTGTTAGTTAATTGCAACCTATTTTCACAGTCTGAATTCAGTTTGCAGGAGCGGAAGTCAGCTGAGAATGAAGGGAGAAAGTGAGTGGAAGCAGTGATGTATTTAAGTCTTTCAATCCAAGTCAAGTCCCGAGTCTCTACCTTCAAGTCTTAAGTCGAGTCTCAAGTCCTTGCAAGATATTTTCAAGTCACATCTCAAATTTGAGAGCCAGGCCATTTCTGTACTATACTGTTCTAGTGCTCTTATTCCACTTTCAACATCCTGTGCAATTCTGGGCTTTGTAGTTTCCTGAGGAGGCCCAAGAGCTCTCTGGCTGAGAATTCTAAAGGCTCCTCCCTAAACTGCAAACCCCAGGACTCCGCAGGAGGTTGAAAGTGGAATGACAGCACTATACCAGCGTAGTGTAAAAATGGCCCCAGCTTCTGAATGGGGAATAGGATCCTTCTTATTCCCCACTACTGAAGCTTCAAAAGCTCTAGGAGGAAGGAGCTTTGCCTGCAGTCCGGGGATGAGTCTTTCCTGCTGCTATTAGGAAAAGTTTCGGAAGGCTCCTTTGATATGCAGCAGGGCCACGCTACCAAGCAGACCTCAATCCCTCCTCAAGCCTGTTGCCTAACACATTTGCTGTTCCCCTCCAAGAAAGGGCCCAAACTTTGGGCTTGAGAAAGACTGTCATGTGATCAGTAGGCAAAAAGAAATGGAAGCGGTGTCTAAACTGATAAGGCTTCCAGATGAATGTGTTACGTTACTGAACCAAGGGCAGGAAATCGGTCATTAAAAATGTACAAGCCGCCAGTTGAGTCGAGTCGAGTGAGTATGTCATTTATTGTCGAGTTGAGTCCAAGTCAAATGACTGAAGTGAACTGAGTTTGATTTGAGTCCGAGTCAGTTGATTCAAATCTATATCACTGGTTAGAAGAGAAAGAAACCAGAACATTTTAAAAGTAGCTGAAAAAGTGGGACAACAGAGGATTAATTGGGACTGTCCCAGACAAACTGAGGCAGTTGGAAAGTATTGTGCACCTGTTGAGTCCAATCTCAACTGATGCTTCAGCATATCAATAAATCCATACAGTTGAATGGCTGTACCTTGTGTAGATCCTTATGTGATAGCTTTGTCTATCTGGAGCCCATGGGTGCACAGGGCTCTTAAGTAAATGTCTCCTCCACCAAGGCTCTTTCCGCAGCTTACCTTTTCTCAGCGCTGGGGTGCAGGGATCGTGTGAGCAGCCTCTTGCGAGAGGGTCTCGCATCCCCGTTGCTTCAGCCCCGCAGTTGCTGCCTGCTCGCGAGCAGCTAGCGTGAGAGCCCCTCCTCTTCTTTTTGCAGCTCAGCCTGGGATTTTCCCAGGCTGCACTGGGGCGGGAAGCGTGAGCGCCGTGGCTCCGGAGCTCCGCACACATGGTAAGTGCGCATGGGGCCCCAGAGCTGTGCGTGATTGCACACCATTTTCGGCTCAAAGCCGAAAATGAAATAGCGCGTGATCGGCGCCTGCTGGCCCTGGCAGCATCATGCGATTGCGAGTGCGCCGTGCGGACCACTCCTCTCAATCGCGTGATGCTCCAGGGGCCCTTCGCACGGCAAACGCCGTGCGAAAAGGGCCCAAGTGTAATAAAAGGAAAGGATTATGGACTCGCTTGGGATCAAAGAGATCAAGAAGACCCAGTCTCCACGGTGGAGATCATAAGCCTGTTCTGAAGTTCTGATATTACTGTGTGAAGAGAGAGTGATGGCACCATGGGAAATGCAGTTCCCATGCGCCAAGAGGCATTCAGACCTCCATGGTCCAGCAGATTCTGCATCACAGATGAAGCCACTGACAGTATCCTCGCCAATGATCTCACAGCACTAAAGAGGAAAGGCTTTCAGATCTGATTTCATGGATTTGATTATTTGTGATTTTGTCCAACCTCTGCCTTCCCTCTCAGCCACTTCATTTCTGGGGGAGCTTTCCCTCTCCGCGGCTCTGATCAGGCCATGCAGCCCTTTAAAAACCCATCTCTGGACCTTCTCCTCCTCCACCAGCAGCTGTCTGGCTCTCCCACACCCAAGGAAGGAGATGGATGAGAGAGAGGAGCTACAGGGCCACCATGCCAACTCACGTCCTTTCCCTCTTCTTTCCCTGACCTGGTTTGGATCCTGGGTGCCTGCCCTTGCCACCATGCCTCAAACCTCTTCCCAGGAACACAAATACACATACACACGCACACAATTTTTGTGATTTTTCCACTTTTGTGAGGGTCTTGCACCCCTAACCCTAGTGGACATGGAGGGACAACTGTACTGACTTCTTCATAGTCTCTGGGTCCTGCAGTGGAGGAATAATGCACAACAAAGCATACACAACAATCCATTTAAAAATATAATTCAAGATAGGTGTTAGGGCCACAAATAAATTGTGAACCAGAGCCTCAATTTTAATTCAGAACACAAAGTTCATGATACAGCTGGGGAAGGGGCTGGAAAAATTCGGGGAAAATACCTTTCCCTCTTTGTTTCCCAAAGCTTTTATTCCCCTATAAAAATGGAAGACAAAATGGAATATAAAATATTTTCTATATGATGAGAAATTATTTAAGATAAAGTGCTCACACTTTTTCTATCCCCAAATCATTTCTAAAAACTATGTAAGAGGACGAGTTTGGTGTAAAACTATATATAGTATCAGATCATTGCAATTTGTGCTCTTGGCTTCCTTTTCTGACTTGTTTTTGTAGCTGTCATGTCCTAGTTAACC
This sequence comes from Iguana delicatissima, assembly GCA_948472985.1. Classification (NCBI taxonomy): domain Eukaryota; kingdom Metazoa; phylum Chordata; class Lepidosauria; order Squamata; family Iguanidae; genus Iguana; species Iguana delicatissima. The sequence continues at coordinate 41,246 of CAOKZL010000696.1, read as the reverse complement.
TGCACTGAATAACTTCGCTCAGTTTCAAAACAGAAGCATTTATTTCAGAGAAGCAAGCAACACAGCAACATTATCAAAATGTTGCTGACACTAAAGCATTAGAATTGAGCACAAGTTTTAGACCTTTCCATTTGAAATTTGGCATGCATATCTATTGATCAACATCTTAAATGTCAAATCACCCCACCAGTTTCAGCAGTTTTCCTAGGCATACAGTTATATACATGACCAGGTGCGGTCTGACCAAAGTAGAATAGAGTGGTACCATCACTTCCCTTGACTTAGATACTATACTCCCATTGATACAACCCAGAATCACATTGGTCTTTTTAGCTGCTGCATCACACTTCTGACTCATGTTCAGCTTGTAGTCTTCTAAAACTCCTAGATCCTTTTCACATGTACTGTGGTCAAGCACCAGGTGTCACCCATCTTATATCTGTGCATTTCATTCATTGCTTCTGAGAATGAGGCCCTAAAAAGCCCTAAAAGCACTTATGAACTAGATGTTTCCTCTTACATGAGCTTCATCAGCCATTCACATGCCTAAGGATACACACAGGCAGAGAAATATAATCCAGCTGTACATGAATGCAGCCACAGCTGCCTGAATGATTTTCTGCAGCAGAAAAAGCACTGTTGTGCATAGGGAACTTGCTAGTGGCTCTGCTGATGTAGTTACCCTTTCCCACATGATCTAAGGCCCTTCCTTCAGCTTACCTTTTTTCAGCGCTGGGGTGAGGGGATCGTGCAAGCCGCCTCCAGTGAGAGCCAAAAATGAAAAGGTGCACAATTGGCACCTTCCGGCCCCTGGAGCACCGCGCGATTATGAGTACATCATGCAAATCACTCCTCACAATCGCGTGACACTCCAGGCCCTCTTTTGCATGGAAAATGCCGTGTGAAAAGGGCCATAGCATTATTGTTCCACTTTTAACATCCTGTGGACTTCTGGGATTTGCAGTTTAGAGGGAGGCATTTGGAATTCTCAGCCAGAGAACTCTTCAGCCTCAGTAAAGCACAAACCCCAGAATTCTGTACAGTGGAATAATAGCACTGTAACAGTGCAGTGTGGAAATGGCCTATGACTTCCCTTGACCTAGACACTTTGCTCCCATTGATGCAGCCTAGAATCACATTGGCTTTCTTAGCTGTAGCATCATAATGTTGACTCATATCAAACCTACACTGATCAGGATGCTAATCATTCGCAACAGGCAGCTTGCATGTCACTGGAATGGTGAATCCACGTCACATATTTATTCAGACGTGAATAGAGTTGTCCAAGGTACTGAACCATTACCAGACAAAATAGCTTCAGCACCTTGGAAGTTTCTTTTTTTAAAAAAAAAAAATCTTTTTATGCATACATTCAATGAATAAAAGACATTAAATAACAGCACTTTTTACATATGTACATTAAAAAGTTAGCTATTATAAGTTTCTTCATTCCATTCTTTCCATTATTATAAGTTTCTCCTTCCATTCCTCCTAGAATACAATGATATTTATAGTTCTATTTTAACTGTACTTCCAAAGAAAGTTCTCATTTATCTTTTATCCCTGATATATTTTGTACCAAAGAATGCTTTCTGCTCTTGCTATTTCTTAAGTCAATGTAGGCTTTTGCTTTCCATTTTTTACTAAATACAGTTTATTCCCCCCATCTCTATTCCCACTCTGATTTTCCTCATCATAAATCCATACATACTGTATCAAAGAAATTCTGGAGAAGCTTGTTATACATGATGACGTCAGCAAGAACAGAATACGCAAAACTTTGGAAAAATGAAGAAACTCCTAAGACTAAACAATGGCTTTATAACCTGTCAGAAATGAAAGCGGCTGATAGTTTAACTCAGAGATTTAAAGGCCTGGCAGACGATAAAATTGACAATGCATGGACACCCTAGTGTTACCACGGCATTCTGGTCTGGTCTTTGGTGAACTAGGATACCATTTTGATATCATAATTTGGCCCTCTTTCCCCATCAGCCGAGTGTTTGTTGGGCGCCGCCGAACAAGCGCAACGCTAGGCATGGGCGATAGTTGTAAAGTACCAGGTGTTGCCAGTTCCGCTTAAGGGGGTTACCGCCCGAAACAAGCACCTTCATTGCTAAACAAAAGAGTTCTTTAAGCGCCTTGACAAGCCGGCACTTAACGGCCAAGCTAGCCACATCTGCATAGCAGCTATACCATTGTCAATTCGGTTCGTAACTCAATCGTGTAAATCCTGACCTTTCGGAGACTTTGTCTCCGTCCGGAAACTCATTGTTCCCATGCAAAAACCAGACTAGCCTGCGGTCGTTCTGTCCCTATAAAAGTTGCCCCACTTTGAGAGCTCTTCAGAACTCTCACTGGACTGAGCTGAAATCACTTGAAATCACTAAGCTGAAACCGCTCGAAGCTCCGTTTGGATCTTCGTCCTCGCCTCGCTGCCGCTCGGCTCCACAGGTGCCCCTCGGTCTACTCGCCGGGTTTCCCTCCTTATCTTCCATTGGTGTCTACAGGACTTCGGACAGGTGGCGTATTGCTTATTTCTCTAAACTTCCCTTCTTCTCTCTCTAGTTAGGCGTGTTTGAGTTTTATTATTTTCTTTGCTTAATAAAAACTGTTAGTATTTTGAAACTGCTTGGCTCCTCGCTGACCTGAACCGGTATACAGAGGATGAAAGGTCTCGCTGCGTTGCCCTGCCTCTCGTCAGCCAAGAGAGTGCTCCTGCTAATTTTCCCCATCTTGCTTATTTTGGTTTGGTGTTTGGGTGTCCCTCCCGGGACCCCCAGTCTACAGGGTAACACTAGAATAATTTTCTTCAAAAACTGAAAATTTAAGATTAGCACCTTGCATGTCTCCTTTAAAGATATCCAAAAGCCAGAGCGTTTTTATTGCCCCACTGATACAGGGTCAGCTGCCTCCACCAACGTGAATTCGCATTACAACTGTCTCTACTCCATTTCCTCCTTCTTGTCACCATATTCCCAGTCCTTTTGTCCTGACAAATATTCCCGGTCCTTTCGTCCTGACATTTTTTCTTATAAATGTGTCCATCAAGTTTTAATGTCCCATGCAACAGGTAACATCTGCCTAGCTAATTATCCTTTGGAATTGGGTTTCCAGAGCTTGGAAGAGTTACTTATTGGACTACAAATGCCAAAATCCCTCAGCCAGCAAGGCTTCGTCTGCGGAAAGCAGAATATTTTCTGATCCAAAATCTGTTTGTTTGTTTTTTGCGGGGGGGGGGGTACAAACCCATTTTTTAAAAAAAGAGGTCAAAAATGTGAACAACCTCACCGGTTTTGACCATTTCTTTCTTTCTTTTTTTAATAAATTCATGTTTATTGATTTTAAAACAAATTAATCCACTACAGTAGGGGAAAAAAGGAGAAAAGAAACAAAATGACATAAACACTATACTTGTATAGGTAAAGCTAGACTAAACCAAATTAAACTAGGTTATGACTAAGACAAAATGTTGTATTGTTGTTTGCCTTCAAGTCATTTCTGACTTATGGCGACCCTAAGGTGAATCTGTCGTGGGGTTTTCTGGGGCTGAGAGTGTGTGACACGTCCAAGGTAACCCAGTGGGTTTCCATGGCCAAGCGGGGAACCAAACTCTGGTCTCAGGGGTCATAGTCCACCACTACACAGCACTGGTAAAATTTAATCTATTAAAGTCAAAGTTTGTGTGTTTGTCTGTGTCACGTGAAGATCTCATATGATTGGCTGCCTCGGAAGTTTCTATGGAGTCCTGGGGTTTGTAGTTTGGGGAGGGGCCTTTAGAATTCTCAGCCACAGAGTTCTGAATACGCCAGTTGCTGTGGAGACGAGGGCTAGCAGCAAGGATGAGGGCAGTGTATTCCCTCAGGAACCCAATCTCTGTATGCTAATAACTCTGAATACAGATTGGATTGTGGAGTATCGGGAAAAGTTACAGGTACTGGACAAGACGGTTTGGGGAATTAGAGATACAGGATCTCAAATCCTTCTAACAACTATTACCTATGAGAAAATAAAATCCCGGGCAACGTTGGTTAAATGTGCTAGTATTAAAATACAATGCTAAACCACTAATCTGTTGCCATAAACACAACCTACTTAAACTAACTAAATCACAAAAGAACTCTGACACCTCCCCAATCTCTGTAATGAAAAAGAAAAAAACGATTAATAGAAAGCATCTTAGGCCATTTCCGCACTACACTCTTATAGCGCCATGATTCCACTTTCAACCTCCTATGGAATCCTGGGGTTTGCAGTTTTGGGAGGGGCCACATACTGCATACCCCAGGATTCCATAGGAGGTTGAAAGTGGAATCATGGTGCCATAAGAGTGTAGTGTGGAAATGGTCTTATTCTACCACTACAAATCTAACTAAGGGCCTTTCCACACTACACTGTTATAGCGCTATTATTCCACTTTCAACATCATGTGGAATTCTGGGGTTTGTAGTTTCCTGAGGCCAAAAAGCTCTCTGCCTGAGAATTCTAAATGCCCCTCCCTAAACTGCAAACCCCAGGATTCCATAGGATGTTCAAAGTGGAATAAGAGCATTATAACAGTGTAGTGCGGAAAGACCCTACTTTCATGTTTAAAAAGGGAAAACGAGAGAAGGAGAAAGATGACAAAAATAATAGGTTGGCTAATACAGGTATACAAGTATATGAGTACTTCTGATTGTTATATTTGATCATAAAAAATAAATGAAAATGAAAAACAAATAATGTAATGCATTACTGGGTCAATAGTGGTGAGGAAGTTAAGGGGAAGATACCTGGAGACAGAAATAAGAGTTCCAGAGAGTTCCAGAAAGGAAGAAAGGAAGATTCTACTTATTTACTTATTAAATAACTATTTTCTGATAATAGATAATAGAATTTAGGACATTCATGAAAATATAAATTTAATAACAATAAGATTAGATGGAAAATGTACAAATCAGATACCTAGGCCATTGAATACCATATTGTATGTTATACATGCATATATATAAATTCTTGTATAAAAATGGAAACATTTGTACAGCTAATAAAAATATCTGGGGAAAAAATCATGTTATTAGCATTACTAATAACCATAACCACAGACTGTTACGCCGTTCGTCCATTTTCTCAAGGACAAGAGAATCTGAGAGTGTTTCTCCATCTCCCGTCCTGCCTCCCCCTTCCGCCACACACCTTTTTCCCCTCCCCCCCCAAAAAAGACCTTGCAAAAAAATATTTTCTTGTGCAAAGCTCCGCCACGATATTCGCACCCTGAAGTCCGGCATTGCTCCCCTTTCCCACCACTTCAGCAGCACCTGGAACGTGTTTTTATTGCATTAATCTCAGCTTTGAAGCTCCAACATTCCCCTGAAGGACCACAAATCACTTGCGGAGGGAGGCTGAACTGGCAAGGCGTTGGGCCTTCCTCCTGTTCAGGAGACAACCACCTGCCTCTTCTTTCTTTTTTCCATCTTTTTCCATCTTTTCTTTTTTGCGTCTCCCTTCCTGCTCCAAGCCTCCCCGCTTGCTTGAAGGACGGCGGGGTCCAGAGGTCACCATCCGTGGAATGAGCTGTTCATATGACATGTAACACGTCCATTCCGACTGATCACCTCTTCCACCATCAGAAAGGCAGGGGTGGAAAGAATCTTTGGAAATATTTGGACGGTCAAAAACCCCATCTTTTTACCGAGTGTCAAGAAACCCCAATTAAAAGAAAAGCGGAACGTTGAGAATCCTGTCGGTTTGGGACTTCATTCTACATAACTATTTTTTTAGTAATGTTATTATTAACACTTAAACATAAGCATTAAAACACAAAACACACACATATATAAACCATACCAAGCCATCCAGGAAATCAAAATTTAAAAAAATACAACACAATACCAAACATTACAAATAGGGATGGGGCTATCAAATCCTCAGCAAGGATTCGAGATTTGCAATTCTGAATCCCTGTGCTAAAATAGGCGAACTGAATCTTTCAAATCCACCAACCAAAGGAAAACAGTTTTTTTAAAAAAAAGTTCTGTTTAAAAAAAGTTCTAAAAAGTTTTAAAAAAATTTTTAAAGTTGCTTTTTAAACGCTTTCTAAAAAAAGGATTCGAAAGGTTTGAGATTCATGGATTCCCAGAACCTTCCAGGGATTCGGATCCAGATTCAAATTTGGAAAATTCTGGATTTGTCCCATCCCTAATTAGAAACATAACTCTTACGTAATTAAACTATAATCAAAATTTAACCTGAGAAAAGAAAAACTACAACTATTTAAAAATAAGTTCACACCCTTGTGGCAAACAGCTCCTACTAAATGAATATACTTAACTTAAAATCCTTACTTAAACTCAGTTTTTATTTTGTTGCTCAGTATGTTTTATACGTTTTACCAAGTGCCTTAAAAAAAGACCTTTATTAATATAATTCCATTATTCTAATGTTAAAGTATCCTAAGTACGAAGTTCCAACTTGTATAAGATTACTAATAAGATCATAATATTCCAAAAATAATTAATTCTGTATATTACAAATAACATTTAACACATATTATTTAAACTAAACCATACTTATGATACTAAAGGACATTAGAATAGCAACATCTTAAGGTCATAAATTCTACATAATTATTCTATTGTGGATATTTATGTTCTGTTTTATTGTCCTAGGCCATTTCTGCACTAACTTGTTATAGTGCTATTATTCCACTTTCAACATCCTATGGAATTTTTTGAAGCCCCTCCCTAAACTGCAAATCGCAGGAGTCCATAGGATGTTGAATGTGGAATAATAACACTATAACAGGCTAGTGCGGAAATGGCCCTAATCTTTGTGTATGTGGATGTTCCACCCTTTGGTGATAAAGAATGTTACACAACCTGTTGCATTACATAACTTTTTCCTCTAGCAATTAAAGGTAAGGAGTTGCAGGTTCTCCGCCTACTGTGCCTCAAAGGTTTTCTTTTGTTAAAAAGCAACAGTTCAGATAAGGGATTTGGTTCATGCAAAGGCCATTTCCCTTTTAGCAGCTATAGGGACTATGGCCCTTTTTGCATGGCATTTGCCATGCGAAAGAGCTCCTGGAGCGTCGTGCGATTGTGAGGAGCGATCTGCACGACGCGCTCACAATCGCACGACGCTCCAGGGTCTGGCAGGCGCTGCTCACACACTTTTCCATTTTCGGCTTTCAGCCGAAAATGGTGCGCGATTGCGCATTGCTCCAGGGCCCTGCGCGCACTTGCCAAGCGTGCGGAGCCTCCGGAGCCGCGGTGGTCGCGCTTCCTTCCCCCGCACAGCCTGGGAAACTCTGTGGAAGGAAGAGGCAGGGCTCTTGCGCAAGCAGGCAGCTCGTGCAGAGCTGAAGGACCCCGGACGCGAGAGCCTCTCGCCAGAGGCTGCTCGCGCGATCCCCGCACCCCAGCGCCAGAAGAAAGTAAGGTGTAGAAAGGGCCTAAAACACTGCACTGATGAAATGGCCATAGAACCACTCTCTTCTGGTCAGAACTCACCGGGAATACTATGTTCAGTTCTGGGCACCACAGCTCTAGAAGGATATTGACAAGCTGGAACATGTCCAGGAGCGGGCAACCAAAATGGCAAAAGGCTGGAAACCAGGGCCTGCGAGCAGTGGCTCAGGGAGGTGGAATGTTTAGCTTGTGGAAGAGAAGGTTAAGAGGCAATCTGATAGCTATGTTTAAATATTTGAAAGGATGTCATATGGTGGGTAGAGCAAGCTTGTTTTCTCCTGCTCTAGAGACTAGGAAATAGAGCAGTGGCTTCAAACTACAGGAAAAGAGATTCCACCTAAACATTAGGAAAAACTTTCTTATGGTAAGAGCAGTTTGACACCAGCATACACTGCCGGGGAGTGTGGTGGAGCCTCCTTCTTTGAAGGTTTTTGATGAGAGGCTGGTTGTCCATCTGTCCGTAATGCTTTGATGTGTCTTCCTACATGGCAGAAGGGAATTTCACTGGATGGCCCTTGTGGTCTCTTCCAGTTCTATGATTCTATCACATTCCAAAGTGATCAAGGCCAAAGTCTTTCAAAGCGGCATGTGCCCTGAATGTTGGATCATTCCCACCTTCTTTTAAATTAAAGGAGGACAGTGGGAATATAAAAGGCTGTTTTAGAGCCAGTTTTTGGAAATGCTACTTTTTTGGACTATAGCTCCCAGAATCTCATAGTCAGCATGGCTCTTGGCCATGGTATTGGGGGATTTTGGGAATTAAGGTCCAAAAAGACAAGGTTTTAATGCTGTGCTCAACTCAAGTCAAAAGACTGATTCATAATTCACTGTCTTTTCTGTCCTTTACTGGGGATGCCAAGGAATGGACTGGGATGCTTCTGGTTGCAAAGTATGCCCACCATTGAGCTACTGTTAAACTGAAGTATTGTCCAAGACAATACCAAAGAGATAACTTTGGTTGCACTGTGCCACTTCATTGCACAGTTTTGATGTTGCACAAATGCACATCATGCCACCATGCACCATCTGCAATGTGCAAGGCCATGCATCCAGATCATGAATGCACAATGGGCAATGCACATATGCTGTGGACTGGCGTGCAAAGACATTCCATGTGTAACTCTGTTGTTGCATCCTTCCACTGGATACAGAAGTTAAGCATTAGCCAAAAAAGCACAACCACATTCTGCAGAAGACACCAGCAGAATGTCTCCCACTTTCTTCAAGTAAAAAGCAAGCTTGCTACCTATGGGCTGTCCAACAAGGTTTTCATCCCTTGGCTGTTAAACCATCAAAGCACAGAGAGCAGAGTAAAGCCTGTGCAGAAATATAAGGTAACTAAAGGGGACAAGGACTTAGAAAAGCAGCAGAAAAAAGATGGATTGCTTAGACATTCTGAATCAACACCAAGACATGCTACACACTGGGAAGGCAAACCAGTGTGCAAGTCGAGGTTAGTAAGGCTTGAGAAAGAAGATAAAGGGCTGGATATTAAGCCCTGTTGAAATGGTTATGCTTTATGTCTAGCCATTCTCTGTCAATCTTCCACATTTCCCTAATGTTGAGCAAGAGGAGTTGGAATTTTTCACATTCCTGATGCTGTGGCACATTTTGGAATCCTCACACGCCCACGTACACATGAGCGATGCTTTCAGACACTGCACTATTTGCATGGATGAAAAATGGGCCCTCCGATCTGTTCTATCAACACTTCAAAGCCCCAAACCGGCTTACTTTTTCTGATCGCCCTGTCTTGAGTGATAATCCTTTGTGGCTGTATAACCCACATCAGTGTAGCACTTCGAATCACATTCCATCTGTTTCTCCTTCCCTTGAACCCTCTCGCTTTCCCCTCCTACTCCTCCAACTGCAATGAAACAGTCTGTTAACCCCAAGTTGTTATTTTTAATGAAAAAAATATATCAGATTGTTATGTTTTGTGACCTCAAGTTAGCACGGCGCAGCCCCGACGCTCCCATTGCAACCGTAAAAGGTTGATTTTGGCCCACGTTTCAGTTGACAAGGAAGCGATCCCTCACAAATATTATGATGGGCCTGTCACGTCGCAGCCCATGCGGAGTGATATATGGAGAGGCCATCAAACTGCTTTGCCAACCCCCCCAGCGCTGCGAGACATCTCCGCTGTTCTCCCTCTCCACAGCCTCAGACGATTGATTCTGCACATGCCGAAGGACTCCCAGAAGCCCATGCGCAAGGTATCGGGAGGCCTCTTGAGACGATGAAGGCATGGCTGGGCATGAACCACAAACAGGTCTCATCCCGAGGTATGTAACGGCCCATTATCCTTCACACAATTTTAAAATAACTGGAATGTACCTGGACCTCATCTGAACTTGCCTCCCTTGGCAAATTTACCAGCAGGTTCAGTCTCCTTCATTAGAGGTTTATAAACACAGCTTGGATGGCCACCTTTCTGGGGTATTTTAGCAACGCATCTCGACACTGGCGGGCAGTTGGACTAGACAGCCCATGAGGTCCCTCCCAACTCTATGGCCATTTCCGCACTGGACTGTTATAGTGTTATTATTCCACTTTCAACATCCTATGGAATCCTTTAAAGGCCCCTCCCTAAACTGCAAACCCCAGGATTCCATAAGATGTTGGAAGTGGAATGTCTAGTGCAGACATGGACTGTGATTCTGTGGGCCAAATCCAGCTAGTGTCACTCAACTGTGTAAGATCCCTGATACATGCAGTTCTACTTTTTCTGGCCATTGGGAAATAGAAATACAGTGGTCCCCTCTTATCTGTGGTTTTGCTTTCTGTGGTTTCAGTTATCTAAGGTCAACCTCTTCCCTCGCAGGTCATTTCCACACGACACTGTTACAGCGCTATTATTCCACTTTCAACCTCTTGTGGGATTCTGGGGTTTGTAGTTTCCTGAGGCCAAAGAGCTCTCTGGCTGAGAATTCTAAATACCCCTCCCTAAACTGCAAGCCCCAGGATTCCGTAGGAGGTTGAAAGTGCAATAATAGCACTATAACAGTGTAGTGTGGAAATAGCCACAGACTCACCTTCCTCTCTCCTATTCTTTGCCCATCCGTCCCCCAGTGTCTGGGTGATGGCAGCCATGCAGCCTGCCCTGGATCATACCACCTCCCTTTGCCCGCCTGCCTTCCCGCCACCCACTTTAACCATCTGTGAGTGACCCTGGGGAGGGGGCATAACCAGCAGAGCCACCCTAACCACAGAGGGGATTTAATTTGATTAGTTTTCTGACTAAAGAACCCAGGTTAACCAGAGGGAGGGGCTAGGTGGGTGAGTCATCAGAACAGAAAAATAACAGAAATAGGGTCTAGAGCAGAGCTTTCCAAACTGTGGCCCTTTCCGCACCTTACTTTCTTCTGGCACGGGGGTGCGGGGATCACGCAAGCAGCCTCTGCCGAGAGGCTCTCGCATCCGGGGTCCTTCAGCTCCGCACTAGCTGCCTGCTCGCGCAAGAGCCCCACCTTTTCCTTCCGCAATGCAGTCTGGGACCTTCCCAGGCTGAACTGGGGCAAGAAGCGTGACCAGCGCAGCTCCGGAGGCTCCGCACGCCAGGTAAGTGCGTGAAGGGGCCAGGAGCAATGCTTGATCGCACCCTATTTTTGGCTTCCAGCCAAAAATGAAAATATGCGCGATCGGCACCTGCCAGCCCCTGGAGCGTCATACGATTGTGAGTGCGTCGTGCAGATCACTCCTCACAATTGCACGATGCTCCAGGCACCCTTTCACACAGAAAATGCTGTGCGGAAAGGGCTTGTGTGTCGCGACATGTTAGTGTGTCAGCTGCAGTATGTCGCACAAATGTAACAGGTGGAGGGGCTGCCTCACCTGTTGCCATCACCCCTGGCTGAAGAAGACTCCAGCAAGGACAGTGGTGTGGTGGGCCAGGTTTGGGTGGAGGGGTGCTTCTCCCACGGCTGCTGTCCCGGGCTGAGGAAGATCCTGGCAAGGGCAATGGGCCAGGCTTGGGTGGAGGGGCTTCCTCTACTTACTGAATTACTTACTGAATTACTGTGTCATGAAGTGATGCATGTCTAAAAAGGGTGTCACCAACATGAAATGTTTGGAAAGCTCTGGTCTAGAGAGAGAAAGTTCCTTCATTGAGAGAGAGAGAGAGAGAAAAGGCAGGGGGAGAGGATAGCCAAAGTCTTGTTAACCTAAGGAAGTGTTTCCTTGTTAAGAGCTGGAGGTTCTTTTCTGTTTCACATATTGAATTACCCAATACCTTGGCCTTGTTATTTTTTTTAACAAAGATTTTATTCTATTTTTTTTTTTTTAAAGAGCAGCCTCCATATTGCATCTCTTTAATTTGAGCTCAGTTACATACGCTACCGCCAGTGACACATTCATTGGGATAAACCTGAAAACGCTTTGCCCTGTATCCACAAAGGTTGTGGGCTTAGGGAAAGCAGAAGGGAGATATAAGTATGGAGAAGGAGCCAGGGAGTGGTAATCACATAAAAGGGTGCTGCTTCTCCATGGAGGGAGCATAAAAGCAGGCCTGATTGGTCACAGCCCTGGTTAGCCCGGATCTCCACATGACACAATCTTTCTGCCAACACCACCACAGGAAACAGCTCTCGCATCACCAGAAATACCCCTCTAGCTTTGCAAGGACCATAGAGGGGCTTCATACAGTGTGGTAGTATGAAGCCTCTCTGTAGTGCCTGGAAAGCAGGAGGGCTGCTTCCAGTGATGCCAGAACCATTTCTGGCTTTGCAGGGACCATAGAGAAGCTTCCTATTATGTGTGAAGCCTCTCTATAGTCCCTGTGAAACTAGAGGGTTTCGTTCTATCCATCGGAGGTCTTGGAATGTTTCACCTACAGATAAGAGAGGAATACTGCATTGAATTCGTAGTTGTATAAATAGGGGCCTAAATCCTATTGTTAGTATCAGCTGAAGCATTGAATCCATTGGATTTACCCATGTATCGACTCACCATTCAACAATTGATTCAATGAGTCTATTCCAGTTGAGAGTAACCAACAGGAATCTGTTACCCTGATTTCTGGGGTCCCTTGGGGGACACCTCAATGTGCTCCATGTGATGGGGAATGGAAACTAGCCAGAGCACAAGCAATAGCAATGCAAGAGGCAGGGTAACCTAGCAGGATCTTTTTACCCAGTTTTTATGGGGTCAGAGGAAGCCAAAAACGAAATAAAAATGCCCAATAGATGATTTTACTGAATGAAGGTCTCACACACCAATGCAATCACTCACGCACTCACTCAAGACCTATTAAGGAGCAAAAGAGAGGAAACTGAATAGGGGAATATTGAAGAGATTGTAGCTGGGGTAACACTGCACCTTTTCCTGAAGTCCTTGGTCCAGGAAGACAGCGGAGAAGTGGGGCTCAGCAGGAGAGGGCTGAGGGGATCACTCAGACAGACGGAGCAACGGTCTGCTGGGATGACCCGGAGTGATCCAAAGAAATGCTCAAAAACTGGGACTATTTGTAGGGGAAAAAGTACCTGGAGGGCTAATCCTTTCCCAGGGAGAACAATGAGTGTTGCAATGAGAAAGGAGCTCCACAATGGTAACTTCCTTTGCGTGATGAGATTACAAGGTGTTGCCAAAGTCTCAGGATCTTTGGCTGCATTGGGTTGTGGTGTGACTTTCTGTAAATAGTCCTTGCCTGATAGGATTTTGCGCAACTTGGGGCAAATACGCTAATCCCCTCAAGTCGGCTTCTCAGGGGCTGAGGACCCCTTGTTTACTGAGGGTTTGCACAGCTTGAGGTCTCTGGGGCTACGTGACTGGGGATTTTACTGGCCTGACCTGGTTTTCGATCGTTCGACCATTTGCTGCCTATGTGCTCATCTGGGCGACCTCTCAGGCACATGGAATCATATTTTAATATCAAAATTGTAGACCCTGGGAGAGGGTTTTCCAATGGGGTAACAATTCCAACCCTCACAGTTACAATTTTTTTTTCAATCCCTTGAGTGTACCATTTGATTTGCTGAGATTAGAGAAATGTCCCCTGTGATCTTTATTGTCCCACATGGTGGGACAGTGAGCAGGCACACGGGCAGATACACAACGGATTGCATGGTTTCCATATTCAGCAGGAGGGTGATATAGCACAACCTCTGTGTAACTACTGGAATATAGATTTACACTATGTAAGTGTTACATAGGGTCTCAGCCATAGATTCTAATTCATTGTAGCAAAAGCAACCATAAGTTTCATGGCACCAGGTGATCTTGGGTGGGACTGAAAGAGAATTGGACAAATTCATGGAAGGTATGGTAACTGCTAGGCAGGATGGCTGTATGTTACCCCCAGAAAGAGAAAGAAAGCAGAATCCTGAGAGTGACAGACTCTGGTACAACCCTTTGTCATGCCACTGTAATGTCCTTTCTTAGTTCTTGAAGAAGGAAGTATTAAATATCTTCTTATGCAACAACAACAAACCCCACATGCAACCTAGGCTTCATAGCCCTACATTGTATATTTCCCATAGCCAAACAGTGGCCGGGAAGCTTCTAAACATCACGTGGGGGTAGTTATACAGCCACAATTACATCCCCTCCAACATTTCACTGGTGGAAACTGGGATATGTGTGGCTAGGCAACGTCAGAGTGTGGTCAAGTTGGCAAAACTTATTAATGAGAAAGAACACAGGATAGGAGAGGTTGAAGCAGTTTGCTTTTGCCTGAACCTACTGGGATAGGCAAAATTCTGCCCTTTCCTCTCCTCTTCTCTGAGCTAATTGAGTGCAAACTACTTTCACATTTTGAACTCAGTTTGCACCAACTGAAGATACCTCAGGACAAAGGGGGAAAGCAGGAGGAGATGAGAGAAACTGGGACATTTTAGAAGTACCTGGAAAAGTGGGATGACAGAGGATTAACCAGGATCGTGTCTGCCAAACTAAGACAGCTGAAGGGTATGAGACGTAGTTCTTAAAATAATCTTCAGGTAGTCTGGAGCAAACCACATAGCCTGCACTTAAACCTGGTGACAGATGATTAATTGGGACAACTGGAGGCTATGCAGTTAAATAAATTGCCATATACATAGGATTTTAAAATGGTGTAACAAGACGTTATAAAGCATTGGGAAGGCTGTTTGATGACGGTGGGCTGCAGAAGAAAAAATGTTAGTTGTGTACATCACAACTGAAGTAATACAGCATAGCAGTCTAAGGTGAGAGTCCTTGTAAAGCTATTAAAAATTCAGGCCCTAAGATGCCCTCACTGTGCCACTGCTGGCGATATTGGATTGAATGTCACCAAAATGGTTTGAACACTATGGAAGTCCATGCCTCTTGTTAATTAATTCAGTGGACAGATCACTGCTCTCCGTAACATCTCTCTTGTGCGCAAGGTCAACGGATGCAACCTCTGTCCCTTGAAATGAACCCCAGCCGTTCTCTGTTTAGCCTTCTGATCTCTTGCAGACGGGCAAATCAATTTTCGCACTGTGGGAGTGAGGAGAGTGAGGTGGCAGGAAGGATAATCAGCACCCGGAGAGATTTATCTGGATCAAGAAATCCCATGGAGCAGCCAACGTCCAGCAGAGACACTTTGAACTCTTCCACGAGAGCAGGAGATTTGGATGAGAGAGCCTTTCCCCTCTTGGAAAGTGTGTGTTTGCTTTTTTAGAAAAAAAATTAAGGGAAGGGTATATTCCCCTTTAAAGGCTATTTGGAGAAAGTGTGTGATGTATCCTCTCAGGTATAACAGAATCTCTGTCTTTAATGTTTCTTTCTCAAGTCAAAGATGTTGCTTCAAGGAGAATGGGGAAGCTTTTTAAGGCCTTTTCCGCACGACACTCTTATAGCGCGATTATTCCACTTTCAACCTCCTAGGGAATCCTGGGGTTTGCAGCTTCAGAGGGGCTCACCGGCCCCTCTCATAGCTGCAAACCCCAGGATTCCCTAGGAGGTTGAAAGTGGAATAATTGCGCTATAAGAGTGTCGTGCAGAAAAGGCCTTAGTCATGCAGTCACCAAGATACTGCTACCTTGTGCTGGCTCAGTGTAAATCTACATTTATAGATACACACAGAGTTGCCAAATTTCAACGTTAGACTTGAAATTTGGGGCTCTGCAACTTGCTATAGAATTAATATTTGATAATCGTTGACTGTGATATTAATTGGCATTTGAGACACTCAGGGGTCATCAAGCAACCTTGCTTTAGAATTGTTTATTCCGCTCTACTCCTGTTTATGATCAGTATGTACAAGCAAAGGACTCTTGAAATATCAGCAATATCTTTGAGAATGACCTAGGATGTAACAGGGTCATGTAGACTCAGGAAGTTAAGGGTCAGACAGAATGTAACATGTGTACAAACAGTAACTTTGCTGATGCTGATGCATGAATCTTTTCTTTTCTGTAAGCATTCTTTAATATAAATATAAAAATGGTAGAAGAAGGGAAGCCTGAATGAATAAATCATCCTTCCTGGGATCCTTTGGCCAAACTTATATATATATTTCTGTGTGTGTATGTGTGTGTGTCTTTCCTTCTCTTTTCCACCATCCTACCTTGAATTTGGGGGTTCAGCTCCGTGCTCCACCTGGGGTACAGTGAAGTTGCGGTTATTTGCCCACCCTAACATCAGGACCTGGCTCCGGTTGTTGTTGTATGCCTTCCAGTTGCTTCCAAATTATGCAACCCTAAAGCAAACCTATCATGCAGTTTACTGGAGCTGAGAGTATATGATGCACCCAAGGTCACCCAGTGAGTTTCCATGGGGGTGTGGGGAATCAACCCCTGGTCTCAAGGGTCATAGCCCAATGCTCAGACCTCTACACCATGCTCACTCTCTAGCTGGCCCTTCGTCCCCAATTTTTGTTGGTCTTCTCCAGGCAGAAGCCAAAGGGCCTTTCTGCACTACATTGTTCTAGTGCTATTATTCCACTTCCAACATCCCGTGGAATTCTGGGGTTTGTAGTTTACTGAGGCCAAAGAGGTCTCTGGCTGAGAATCCTAAATACCCCTCCCTAAACTGCAAACCCCAGGATTCTATAGGAGGCTAGAAGTGGAATAATAGCACTAGAACAGTGTAGGGTGGAAAAAAACAAAAGTATGCAGTCAATTCTCCAGTTCTGGAGGGCTCACCTCCAGGCAAGGTGAAAGGTCTGGATGCAAATCTCCAAATGAATTAGGAGAGTAGTAGCTTCTTAGAATTTCCAAGGCTTCATTGAGTTTTAGTAGAAACTCGCAAATAGTCTTCAATGGGTCTTTGTGTCTTTTTAGATTATTGCAAGCCACCACGGATCTCATTTGGGAGAAAGGCATGCTATAGATGCAATAAGTAAAGAAATAAATATTTACTTAGCTTCCTCCTTCCCTCCCTGTCATTATGTTGCCAGGGCACACCCTCCACTCTGCCCTGCATGTACCTTCTCCCTAGATACAAGTTGTTGTGTTGTTGTTTGCCTGTAAGTAATTTCCATTTTATATTGCCTCTAAGGCAAACCTATCCCAGGACTTTCTTGGCTAGATTTCCATTGCTCCTTGTCCTTTCTCTGAGGCTGAGTGTGACTTGCCCAAAACTCACCCAATGGGTTTCCATGGCTGAGCGGGGATTCAAACCCTGGTCTCCAGAGTCATAGTCCAGTGCTCAAACCACTACACTATGCTGGCTCTCCCTAGAAGCAAGTAGACTAGATTAAATATTCCTTAATCCCATCTCCCCAAGAGTTTCAGGAGGGGTATTTAGAATTCTCAGCCACAGAGCTCTTTAGCCTCAGTAAACTACAAACCTCAGAATTCCACAGAAGGTTGAAAGGGGAATAATAGCACTAGAATAGTGTAGGGCGGAAATGCCCATAGAGTTGGAAGAGATCCCAGGGGCAATCCAGTCCCACCCCATTCTGCCATGGAGGAACACCCATCAAAGCTGTCCCAACAGATGGCCATCCAGCCTCTCCTTAAAAACCTCCAAAGAAGGAGACGCCACCACACTCCATTGAGGCAGCAGATTCCACTGCCAGGCAGCTCTGACCGTCAGGAAGTTCTTCCTGAGGTTCAGGTGGAATTTCCTTTCCTGCAGCTTGAATCCACTGCTCCTTGTCCTAGTCTCTGGAGCAGCAGAGAAGAAGCCTGCTCCCTCCTCCACATGACATCCCTTCAAATATTTAAATATGGCTATCATGTCCCCTCTTAACCTTTTCTGAAAACTAAACATCCCCAGCTCCCTAAGCCACTCCTCATAGGGTATGGTCCCCTAGGAGAAAAGTAGTTAAAATTGACTGTTTCCTAGTTATTAAAAATACATATTCTCTATCTCTGAAGGAAATCAAAGCATGTCTTACACTTTGGACAGATCATGGGGCAACATGACCGTCTGGAAAAGACAATAATACTTGATAAAGTGGAAGGCAGAAGGAAAGGAGAACATACACACTACATGGAAGCCATGGCCTTGAGTCTGCAAGACCTGACAGGGCAGCTGATGACCAGAGAACTTGAAGGTCTTTCATGTATAGGGTCACCTTAAGTCAAATTGATGTGATGACAATTAAGAACAGTAACAAACTATTCCTGGGGTGAGTAAACAAAGCCCCTTGGGTAGGGGCATACATGACCTATGGTTATAGAATCATAGAGCTGGAAGAGACCACAAGGGCCATTGAGTCCAACTCCCTTCTGCCATGCAAGAAGACACCCTCAAAGCACTCCCGACAGGTGGCCACCCAGCCTCTGCTTAAAAACCTCCAAAGGAGGAGACTCCACCACACCAGGCAGTGCATTCCACTGTCAGACTGCTCTTAGCATCAAGAAGTTCTTCCTGAGGTTCAGGTGGAATCTCTTTTCCTGCAGTTTGAATCCATTGTCTCTTAGTCTCTGAAGCAGCAGACGAGCTTGCCTCCATCTTCCACGTGTCATTTCAAATATTTAAACATAGCTATCGTGCCATCTCTGGGCTAGACAGGGCTACTTTTACATGGATTGGCAATTGGTTGACTGACTGAACCCAAAGGGTGCTCTCCAGCAGCTGCTTTTCACCCTGGAGAGAAGTGACTAGTGGGGTGCCACAGGGTTCTGTCCCGGGCCCAGTGCTATTCAACATCTTCATCCATGACTTGGATGAAGGAATAGAGAGCATCCTGCTCAAATTTGCATTTGAAGGGATGCCATGTCAAGGAAGGAGTGGGCTTGTTTTTCGCAAAGGAGCAATGGATTCAAGCTGCAGGAAAGGAGATTCCACCTGAAGCTCAGGAAGAACTTCCTGACGGTCAGGGCTGTCCACCAGTGAAAGATGCTGCCTCAAAGTGTGGTGGAATCTCCTTCTTTGGAGGTTTTTAAGGAGAGGCTGGATGGCCATCTGTTGGGAGTGCTTTGATGGGTGTTCCTGCATGGCAGGGGGTTGGACTGGATGGCCCCTGGGGTCTCTTCCAACTCTATGATTCTATGATCTCGTAACCTTCTCTCCTTCAGGCTAAACATACCAAGCTCCCTAAGCAGCTTCTCAGAGGACTTCATGGTTTCCAGGCCTTCTAGCATTTTGATCGCCCTCCTTGGACACATTCCAGCTTAACAATAGTCTTCCTGAACTGTGCTGCCCAGAACTGGACATACTATTCCAGGTCGAGTCTGAGCAAAGCAGAATAGAGTGGTACATGCAAAACTGTTGGATCTTCAGTGCTGTGGTTTCTTTCATTAAACAATAACTTAATTAATAACCTACATCTCGGAAAATGTGAATACCCATATTCCAGCTTAAGTCCAATACTGTCAATAAATTGTATTAAGTGACCCTTTTTTCCTTGGCAGATTTCCAACTTCATTTGTACTTGAATTGATTTTAATTCATTCATTCATATCACTGACTTAACGGACATAGTCTTCAACAGCTGTCCTTTTAGAAAAGATGTATCAGCTTTGTATGTAGGTTATTTCTTTGCTCATTTTCTAAAGTATGTAATTTTTGGAAGCAAAGTCTGAGAAATTAAAAAGATGGAGTCAATCCAAGTCCTAAAATCGTATTTTGCAGATTATTTTAAATAGATATGCTTAACTCAGAAGACTTTGAATTAACCATGTGCTTATTAATTGCAGCATGGAAAGGTTATTTCTTGCAGGGAAAAATCTCCTCCTCCTTTATCCATCTTGAATTGAAATAATTATGTTTAGAATATAAATGCTCATATTATAAAAGAGACAAAATAAAGGGGGGGGAATCCCTCATAGACTGAGAGAAAAATTGTGTCTAGGGTTGGCAGGTGAAATAAGAGACACAACTCCTCTCCCTTTAATGCAAGAGCAGGGTAAATGTAGTCCACGGGCTGCATGTAAACCAGGGTTGTTTTTGTGTCCCTCAGGGTTTGTAGTTTCCTGAGGCACAAGAGCTTTCTGGCTGAGAATTGTAAAGGCCCCTCCCTAAACTGCAAACCCCAGGATTCCAGAGGATATTGAAAGTGGAATAATAGCACTGTTACTCCACTGGTAAAACCCTATCCTGGGGTCTATAATTTTGATATTAAAATATGATTCAATGTGCCTGAGACGTCACCTGGATGGGCACGTAGGCAGCAATGGTCAAAGATCAAAAACCAGGTCAGGCCAGTAAAATCCCCAGTCATGTAGCCCCAGGAGACCTTAAACTGTGCAAACCCACAGTAGACAAAGGGTCCTCAGCCCCTGAGAAGCCGACTTGAGGGGATTAGCATGTTTGCTCCAAGTTGGGCAAATAACTCATCAGGTGAGGACCATTTACATGAGGTCACGCCACAACCAAATGCAGCCAAAAATCCTGGGACTTTGGCAACACCTTGTAATCCCATCACACAAAGGAAGTTACCATTGTGGAGCTCCTTTCTCGTTGCAACACCCATTGTTCTCCCCAGGAAAGGATTAGCCCTCCAGGTACTTTTCCCCCTACAAATAGTCCCAGTTTTTGAGCAGTTCTTTGGATCACTCCCGGTCATCCCAGCAGACCGTTTCTCTGACCATTGAGTAATCCCCTCAGCCCTCTCCGTGCTGAGCCCCACTTCTCCACTGTTTTCACCAGACCAAGGACTTCAGGACAAGGTGCAGTATTACCCCTGCTACACCCCATTCAATATTCCCCTATCCAGTTCCCTCTCTTTTGCTTCTTAATAGGTCTTGAGTGAGTGTGTGAGTGATTGCGTTGGTGCGTGAGACTTTCATTCAACGAAATCATTTATTGGACATTTTTGTTTTTGGTTTGGCCTGACCCCGTAAAAACTGGGTAAAAAGACCCCGCTAGGTTACCCTGCCTCTCGCATTGCTATTGCTCGTGCTCTGGCTAGTTTCCATTCCCCATCACGTGGAGCCCATTGAGGAGACCCCCAAGGGACCCCAGAAATCAGGGTAACAGCACTATAACAGTGTAGTGTGGAAATGGCCTTTGACTTCTCTTCAGACAGCCATCATGCCCTCTCTCCGTCTTCTCATAGCTAAACATACTCAGCTCCTTAAGTCATTCCTCATAGTGCTTGGCTGCCAGAGGTTTTTACCATCTCAGTTATCTTTCTCTGAACATGCTCCAACTTGTCAATATCCTTCTTGAACTGAGGTGCCCAGAAGTGGACACAATATTCCAGGTGAGCTCTAAACAGAAGAGAATGAGACTATAAATTCCCTCAGTCTGGACAGTGATACAGTCTAGAACTGCACTGGCTTTTTTGGGGAATCCCATCAGACTGTTGACTCATATTTTGGTGGAATCTCTTTAGTGTCCTTCTTTGTGTGTGTGTGTGGGGGGGGGTTGCCTTGGAATGACACAACTGCCACTAAACACAACCAGCAGCCCCCTCTCCACAGCCATTGTGGCTGGGGATGATGGGGACTGTAGTCCAACACATCTTGATTATTCTAAGTTGAAGGAAAGCTGTGTTGAATGAAATTGGGTTTTCTGTTTTAATGTCAACTTCAAAGTTTCCTTTCCCAGCTGAGGCTTATAGGAATTGGAAGGGGACAATAGCCCTGGGTTGTTCTTGTCGGCTGATTAATTAGACATTTTGTAGGCAGCTGCTGAATTGCAGCCATGAGAACAAGCTGAACAATAACACAAGGAGGGTGGTTTTCTTAAGTGATTTGTATTAAGTCTGCTCACACTGCCAGGGCATTTGAACCTTGCTCTTTTCAAGAATAAAATCTTTTCTCCCTCTCCTTTCCTAATTTACTGATGCTTAACTCAGTGGGAATATTCAAAAATGGCATGAAAGCGTGTGTAGAGAGGGGAAAAAAGATCAGCCTGTGAGTAGTTCGTCATAGGAGTTAGGCTTATCTCTGTGACAGGATGCTACCTTCCTAGAGAAGGTAGATTGGGTCTCGGTGACATTCTGCTAGCTCCCATTCAAAGGTAAAATAATGAGAAAATGTATTACAGTGCACACTCTGTATATGTGGGGAATCCATTCCAGGAACTCTCATGTAAAAAAAAAAATGCAAATGCTCTGTCCCATTACCATCTGTGGATGCAACATGTGTGCTGGGGCTTTCATTGACAACAATGGGACACGAGGCTTCATGTGATATGTGTATGGAGGTTGTGCCAGCAGAAGGCACACTGTATTTATTTAAATATTTATATCCTAGCAAGAGATCCAGGCAGCTGTAGGAGGTAGAATTCCCATTGCCCCCTTGGGGGGCTGTTCCATGGTTGGTGGAGAGCAGAGAGAGTGATTGGGGAAGCATCTGGCTATGTCCTTGTAAGCAGACGCAGACTGATGGCATCATCTGCTGAGATCCTCCAGGAGCCCTCTGGAGGTTTCAGAGTAATCACTCTGTGTCAGGCTACAGGGACATAACCAGACACTTCTTTGCCCCCCCCGTTCCCTCCACGAGCCACAGAATGGCAAAACTGAGTCCTGAAGGGCCTCCGATCATGGCAGAGAGTTGAAGAGTTACCAGCCTTTGCAATGACCTGAAATAAAAATTTAAAAAAATTGCATGCAAGTGAATGGTGGACATACCCTTGGGTAAGTCACTAACAGGATGCTGGCCGAAATCATATGGGCTGTGGCTAAGGCTGCCAGTTCAGGATTGTCCCAGGCCCTGAAGCCAGGCGTGCTTTGATTTGGTCTTCTCAGATGGCAGAAAGGTGTTGGACTGGATGGCCTTTGGGGTCTCTTCCAGGTCTGGGGTTCTAGGGCCATTTCCGCACGAGACTGTTATAGCGCGATGATTCCACTGTCAACATCCAGCCGGCCCCTCCCGAAACTGCAAACCCCAGGATTCCAGAGGATGTTGACAGTGGAATCATCGCGCTATAACAGTCTCGTGCGGAAATGGCCTCAGTCATAACACAATGAATTAATACATTGTACAGTCCTCCCTTCATCTTCGCTAGGGTTAGGGGCACAAGACCCCGGTGAAAGTGGAAAAACCGTGTATAACTCTAGGCCCTCCGAAACCATACTTAACACACAAAAACAGTATGATCACCATATTCAACCCACCCTGGATTCCTTTGAGGCATCGGGGCTCCTTCACATGGCTGAAGTGGGGGTCCGGTGAGGCTTACGGCCCCCTCCACTGCTGCCCCACACCATTTTTAAGAGGGACTTACGAGGCTCGTTTGCAGTTTTTCAGTCTCAGTAGGCTTGCGCTAAAAATGGCCTAGGGAGGCAGCAGAGGTGACAGCAAATAATCCATGAATCATCAAATCCGCAAAAGTGAAACCCTCAACTGTGGAGGGCTGACTGTATCACACTTGGATCCCTCTAGATGCTGTGACTACAACTCCTATCAGTCCCAGCTAGCACTGCCAATGGTTAGTGAGAATGTGAGTGAGGGTATAAAACATCTGGAGGGCTGGGTTGAGAAGGAAGGCTGCTCTACATCATGCAAATAACATTTTCTCTCCAATCACTTCACAACATAATAAGTTCCATATTCTTGGCTGTTTCCCTTTATGTTTCCCATGTGACAAAAATGATTATCTTAGGAAAGGGCAGGTGCATTTTTATCCACCTAGTCAAGCCTTCCCGAACCTGGTGCCTTCCAGATGTGCTGGACTACAATCTCTGTCATCCCCAACTAGCATTACTATTGCATATTGAAGAAAAAGAGAGATATCCAGTATCTACTGGATCATTTTCTCTGACTTCCTCTCTAACTACCCTTGGCACGGAGCAAAGTGAGAATGGTGCAGCCCTCCAAATCTTGCCAGACTGCACCTCCCAGCATTCTTCACCATTGAATATTTGCTGGCTAGGGCTACTAGGCCTTACAGTCCAACAACCTCTGGAGTCTGCATGATTCTCATCTTGCTCTGCACCAAGGGTGAGGGATGTGTTTCTCTCATTTCCTGTAACAGTCCCAATTTAGCAAAGGCCATCTTGATTAATCTTCCATCATCCCACTTTTCCAGCTGCCCTCAGAGTGTCCCGGTTTCTCTCTCTTTCCTCCTTCCTCCTCAGCTTACTTTACTTGCTGCAAACTGAGTTCAAACTGGCCATTGACCATGGTGTTCAACTAGTCAGACAGGCTATTAACAACTCTAAATTTTCAAAATGGTATAGAGTCTATACATTTCACTATCAAAAGGCTGTCTGCCTGAAAAAGCTTAGATTCCGAAAACTTAGGCCATTTCCGCACTAGCCTGTTATAGCACGATGATTCCACTTTCAACATCCTCTGGCCGTCTGGCCCCTCCCGAAACTGCAAACCCCAGGATTCCAGAGGATGTTGAAAGTGGAATCATCGCGCTATAACAGGCTAGTGCGGAAATGGCCTTAGGCAAGTTTTTACAGCCCTTCGTTTTCAACCCATGCCTACAGCTATTGTTGATGGCAGATATTTTCATATCCCGTTGGCCTTTTATGTATTTGTGGGGTGCCAAAAATTGAGGATTCGCCTCACTCTTTGTTCCTTTGTCCAGTATATTCCAAACCAACAACTAAATTTTTGGGATCTATACTGTCTATAATTTTAATCTGTGTTGATTTTAAATAGGTTGCTTGCTGCCGTGAGTCCCATGATTGGAAGAGGTAGGATATAAATGAATAGAAGAAGAAGAATCATAGAATCATACAGCTGGAAGAGACCACAAAGGCCATCCAGACCAACCCCATTCTGCTGTGCAGAAACACACAATCAAAGCACTCCCAACAGATGGCCATCCAGCCTCTGTTTACCTCCAAAGAAAGGGACTCCACCACACTCCTAGGCAGTGTATTCCACCATTGAATTGCTCTTACCACTAGAAACTTCTTCTCAGGGAATCTCTTTTCCTGTAGTTTGAAGCCATTGCTCCATGCCCTGGTCTCTGGAGCAACAGAAAACAAACTTCCTCCATCCTCCCTATCACGTCCCTTCAAATATTTAAACAAGGCTGTCATGTCACCTCTTAACCTTCTCTTCTCCAAGCTAAACATACCCAGCTCCCTAAGCCACTCCTCTTCCTCCTCTTCCTCCTCTTCCTCCTCCTCCTCAGAGGTCAGCAGGGTGATGTTAGAAGTTAACAAAGACTGAATTTTGCCTTCCAAATCCTTCTCCACATCCATCTAATTCTTGGTTGGTCTTTCACTGATTCTTCTCCTTTTATGGATGCATAAAATCCTTCCAGCTCACAGCCTTGATGGCGAGGCCTTCTGAGCTTCAGGACAAGAGCTTCTTACCTTCATCCAAATGTCCACCTGTTCAAAGAGAGGGTTCGGTTTGTTCAGCGCACCCATCCGGCCCCTCCCTAAACTGCAAACCCCAGGATTCCATAGGATGTTGAAAGTGGAATAATCACACTATAAAAGTGTAGTGTGGAAATGGCAGAAGACTGCATAGGTTTCCCAGAGAGTCTGGGTACAAGCTGTATTTGCATCGTTTTCTGGGACGTCACTATGAAATAGCAGCTGATGCCTTAGGGACCAGTACCAGTCCATGGACCATAACTCTGAGTAAGACTGCTCTACACTGCAGGGAAAGAAAAAAATGAAGTTCAGAAAGGTTGTTTTGTATGAGGGAAGGGTAGGAAGAGAACGAACTCATTTGAAACGTGGTGTTGGCAGAGAGCTCTGCAGATACCATGGACAGCCAAAAAGGCAAATGAGTGGCTTGCTGTTGTTGTTAACTGCCATCAAGTCATCTTTAACTTGTGGCAGCCCTATGATTTAGAGACTTCTAAGTCCCCCTGTCATTCACAGCCCTGCTCAGGTCTTGCAAACCCGGGCAGCTGTGACTCCCTTAATTGAATTCATCCACTTGCACAATGGCCTCTGGACTTTCACAAGGGTTTGGGGTGCAGAACCTTCATGAAAGTAAAAAACAACCCCCCCCCCCACAAATGCTTTCCACTGGCTGAGTGAGCACTCTCCCTTCCAGTCCCTTGCTTTTTTTGACCCGGCGGGTGTGCCTTCCTTCTCTGCATCTGGGCAAAAGGCAAGCGAATGGGAAGAGGCAACTCCACAAGCAGAGAAAACATGCACAAGCCTTTCTGTCTCCACTTGCTTGCCTTATCTTGGGGGTACAGAGAAGGCAGACAGGGAGCCCAGGCAAAAGGCAAGGGAATAGGAGGGGGAGAATGGGGGTACCTCACAAATAATCAAATCCATGAAGGTCAAACCCACAAATGTGGAGGGAGGACTGTCATGCTCTCTTCCTCATTTCCTGTTACCTTTTAGTCAAGCACTCTTATGTTTTCTAATGAGTCCTGTCTTCTCGTGGTATGTCCAAAGTAGGACAGTTCTGGTTTAGTCATCTTGGCTTCTAGGGAGAGTTCAGGCTTGATTTGCTCCAGGACCCATTCATTTCCCTTTTTGGCTGTCTGCAGAACTCCCTGCCAACACCACATTTCAAATGAGTTTGTTCTCATCCTGCCCTTCCCCCATACAAAACAATGGCCCTTTTCGCACGGCACTTTCCATGCAAAAGGGCCCTTTGAGCATCACGCACATGTGAGGAGCGGTCCACACGACACACTCACATTTGCGCGATGCTCCAGGGCCTGGCAGGCACCGCTCATGCACTTTTTCGTTTTTGGCTTTAAGCCAAAAATGGTGTGCGGTCGCACATCGCTCCGGGGCCCTGCGCACACTTGCCACGCGTGTGGAGCTTTGGGAGCTGGGCCGGTCACGCTTCCTGTCTCAGTTCAGCCTGGGAAGGTCCCAAGCTGCACTGTGGACATTTCTGCACTAGCCTGTTATAGCGCTATGATTCCGCTTTCAACATCCTATGGAATCCTGGAGTTTGCAGTTTAGGGAGGGGCTGGCTGGCCCCTCCCGAAACTGCAAACCCCAGGATTCCAGAGGATGTTGAAAGAGGAATCATTGCACTATAACAGGCTAGTGCGGAAATGGCCTGCAAAAGGAAGAGACGGGTCTCTTGCACGAGCAGGAAGCTTGTGTGGAGCTGAAGAAACCTGGATGCGAGGGCCTCTCACAAGAGGCTGGTTGCACGAGCACCGCACGCCAGCACCGAGAAAAGGTGAGTTGCGGAAAGGGCCAACCTTTCTGAACTTTGTTCTTTTCCTTCCCTGCAGCATAGAGCAGTCTTACTCAGAGTTATGGTCAATGGACTGGTACTGGTCCGTAAGGCATCAGCTGCTATTTCATAGTGACTTCCCAGCAAACGATGCAAATACAGCTTGTGCCCAGACTCTCTGGGAAACCTATGCAGTCTTCCTCTTTCCCTACTGCCTTCCACTTTTCCCAACCTCATTATCTTTCCACATGAATGACATTGTCTCATAACAAGCCAAAGTATGACTGTCACAATTTAGTCATCTTGGCTTCTAAGGGGAGAGAATTCAAGCTTCGTGTGCTCTTGGACTCACTGATTTATCTTTCTCTGAGCCCATGCTATGTAGAGAAGTCCAGATCTGTCACTACAGAGGCCTCTCAAGGGACTCTCTGTATTTTGCCTTCGGAGGAGTTTGTAGCCTCACAGATATGGGCTAGATAGATCTCAAGAACTCCCTGCGTTTCTAACAATGCCTTATCTTACTTTTGTGTCCCAAACTCCACAAGATCACTAAGGGGTTTTGCAGTTACCTGCATCTAATCTCCCTCCACCGGCATCATAACTCAGCTTTAACATCTCAAGAAAGATGCAGTTCTATGACCCTCCATTGTCCTATTTCTTTTCCTAAAACCATAGAATCATAGAATTGTAAAGCCAGAAGAGATCATAAAGACTATTACGTCCCACCCGCTGCTATGCAGGAAGAGACCATCAAAGCATTCCCGACAGATGGCCATCCAGCCTCTGTTTAAAAACCTCCAACGGAGACCCTACCACACTCCACCGAGGCAGCGTATTCCACTGTTGAATGGCTCTTACTGTCAGGAAGTTCTTCCTAATGTTTACATGGAATCTCTTTTCTTATAGTTTGAAGTCATTGTTCCATGCCCTAGGCCATTTCCACACTAGAATGTTATAGCACTACGATTCCACTTTCAACATGCTATGGAATCCTGGGGTTTGCAGTTTCGGGAGGGGCCAGGCGGCCCCTCCTGAAACTGCAAACCCCAGGATTCCATAGCATGTTGAAAGTGGAATCCTAGCACTATAACAGCCTAGTGCAGAAGCAACCCTAGTCCCTGAAGTAGTAGAAAACAAGCTTGCCTCATCTTCCATATGACAGCCTTTCATATATTTAAACATAGCTATCATGTTGCCTTTTTTTTCTCTAGGCTAAACAGCTCCAGCTCCCTAGGCTTCTCCTCATAGGGCTTCATGTTTTCCAGTAATTCTACCATTTTGGGGGCCCTCCTCTGGATACGTTCCAGCTTGTCAGTACCCTTCTTGAATTGTGGTGCCCAGAACTGGACACAGTATTCCAGGTGAGGTCTGACCACTGCAGAACAGAGTGGGACTAAAATGACTTTTAATACCTCTGCCTGATGAAAAAGTCTGCATTTCGAAAGCTAGTTGAATGTCTTTTGTGCCTTTCGGTTGGCCTATTCAAGGTGTCACCACTGTGTGTCCTTTGGATATTGCTGTATAGTGCTGCATAGCCAATATGGCAACCTCTGGATAAGTAATTTACGGCACAATAGGGTACCAGTCCCTGACACATTGGGAAAGAAAACGCAGGTCCAGCCCATCAAATGGTTTGAGAAGCTCTACCTGTGCCATCTAGTGGCATCTCTGCGAATTCTCCTAACTCTCATCACCAGACCAAAAAAAAGAAGAAGTACAAACAGCACTATTAGTGGGAAGATTAATTACAATCACAACAGCGTCTGGGCCTTGTGATGAAATATTTTGCAGGCTATTGTCCCCAGGAGAGAAGCGCTGTTTGCTGATTTATTTTAAACGTCACCTTGGGCAGCCATGTTGTCGAAGCTTCTCCAGCAGTGTCGCAGGCTGCCGTGAACTTGTTCTTGACCCTGACCTACCTACCTTCCTTTCTTTCTTTCTTTCCTACTTTTTTTTTTTTTTCACAGACGCTCTTGGCATGAGCAGGAAAAGTGTTGAGGACAATTAAATGGCGTGGCACAACAATCACAGTGGAAAAAGCTCTTTGGAACGCTGATTGGAAGAGCCTCCCAGCACAAGTGAAGGAAGGAGACTCAAATGGTAGCAATTATTACAGATTCCCCCGGGCGCCTGTATATTTCACCATAATGGATCATTGTCAGCCTGACTTGTTGCAAGGGTGGGAGGGAAAGGGAGATGGAGGAAGACAGGAATTTGTTCTAAGAAAGCAATGCTTTCCCCCAGGCCAGTGACCTCCATCTTGGAAAAGACACCGACCTACAGCTCAGGGAATACAAGGTTGCAATGACATCAAAGCCCTGTTGCCATCTTTTCTTCCTAGCCAGGCTCCTGTGCCTGTTCTAACAGCTTCCCAGCCCCCACATGATTTAGCACAGTGGTTCTCTAACTTTGATCCTAACAGATGTTGTAAACTTAACTCCTAGAATAAAAGCTTGGGATGCTGAGCACTGAAGTCTAAAAAATCAGAGAGGCCACAATTGAAAGATCGCTGGTTTAGCAAATGAACAATGAGTGATTGTGTAGCATCAGTTTGCACCAGTCTATCTGCAACAAAGTTATGCTGTGCTAGAGTTATACCAGATCACATTGTTATGTAAACAGTTGGACAATGGGCAGCAATGGTGCACAATCCTCTGATGCACATCATAGAATCATAGAAATGTAGAGTTGGAAGAGGCCCCAGGGACCATCCAGTCCAACCCCCTGCC
This sequence comes from Iguana delicatissima, assembly GCA_948472985.1. Taxonomy (NCBI): domain Eukaryota; kingdom Metazoa; phylum Chordata; class Lepidosauria; order Squamata; family Iguanidae; genus Iguana; species Iguana delicatissima. The sequence continues at coordinate 11,714 of CAOKZL010000696.1, read as the reverse complement.
ATGCAGGAACACCCTCAAAGCACTCCCGACAGATGGCCATCTAGACTCTGCTTAAAAACCTCCAAAGAAGGAGACTCCACTATGCTTCAAGGCAGCATGTTTCATGGCCGGACAGCCCTGACCGTCAGGAAGTTCTTCCTGAGGTTCAGGTGGAATCTCCTTTCCTGCAGCTTGAATCCATTGCTCCTTGTCCTGGTCTCCGGAGCAGCAGAAAACAAGCCCTCTCCTTCCTCTACATGGCATCCCTTCAAATATTTAAACATGGCTATCATGTCCCCTCTTAACCTTCTCTTCTGCAGACTAAACATCCCCAGCTCTCTAAGTCTATCCTCATAGGGCATCTCTTCCAGGCCCCTCACCATTTTGGTCGCCCTCCTCTGGACTTGCTCCAGTTTGACCATGTCCTTCTTGAACTGGGGTGCCCAGAACTGGACACAGTATTCAAGATGAGGTCTAACCAAGGCAGAGTAGAGTGGTACCAGTACCTCCCTCGATCTAGACACCATACTCCTGTTGATGCAGCCGAGAATTGCATTGGCTTTCTTGGCTGCTGCATTACACTGCTGACTCATGTTCAGCTGGTGATCTATTAAGACTCCTAGATCCCTTTCGCACGTACTGCTATCCAGCCACGTGTCCACCATCCTATATTTCTGTATTCCATTTTTTCCACCTAAGTGTAGGACCTTACACTTCTCTTTGTTGAATTTCATTTTGTTAGCCGTGGCCCTGCTCTCCAATCTGTCCAGGCCATTTTGAATTTTGATCCTGCCCTCTGGCGTATTAGCAACCCCTCCCAATTTGGTGTCATCTCCAAATTTGATGAGCATGCCCTCTATTCCTTCATCCAAGTCGTTGATGAAGGTATTGAACAGCACTGGGCCCAGGACAGAACCCTGTGGCACCCCGCTAGTCACTTCTCTCCAGGATGAAAAGCAGCCATTGGTGAGCACCCTTTGGGTACAGTCGGTCAACCAGTTACAGATCCGCCTGACAGTAGCCCTATCCAGCCCGCATTTGACTAGCTTCTTTGCAAGGATGTCGTGGGGAACTTTGTCAAAGGCCTTACTGACAGTGTGGTTACCAGAGGTAAGGAATTATTAGCTACGCTTCTTGCAAATACTTACTTGTGGGAGATAACTTTTCAAAAGCAATACAGAAACAAAGAGTTAGAAGGGGCCACTAGGGCCATCCAATCCAATCTTTGGCCAAGTAGGAACACACCTAAAGAACCCCGAAAAGACTTCAACTTCTGTTTAAATACCTCAGAGGCAATCCATTCTACTGTCAAACAGCTCCTACTGTAAAGTTCTTCCTAATGTTTGGGTGGAATCTCTTGTAATTTGAATCCATTCGTTATCTTCTAGTCTTTGGAGCCGCAGAAAACAAGCTGGCTCTATCCTTTCAGGTATTTAAAAGGTGGCTATCATATCACCTCTCAGTCTTCTCTTCTCCAGGCTAAATATACCCAGCTTCCTAAGTGATTCCTAATAATGCTTAGTTTCCAGAGCTTTGATGAACTTGGTTGCCCTCCTCTGGACACATTCCAGCTCTTCAATATTCTTCTTCAATTATGGTGCCCCAAACTGGACACAAGATTCCAGGTGAGTTCTGAGCAAAACAGAATAGAGTGGGCGTGATAATGGGGCTTCCCATTATCTAGGCTTATCAAAGGGAGATACTTCCCTCTTCAGGTAAACCAAGGGTTAATGAGATGTTAGGAGTACATCAAGGGTCACAGGGTGAGAGTTGACCAACCAAAAGGAAAGGGTCAGCATCACAGGTCACAAGGTGAGAATTGACCAACCAAAAGGAAAGAGGCGGGCATCTTGGAGAGGCTTCCAGATCCTTCCAAGGAGGAAAATATAAAACTTCTGAGAGGCCATGTGGCCAGAGAGAGAGAGACAGAGAGAGAGAGAGAGAAAGAGAGGAGAGCGGGGCCAGTGGAGCTGGCAGCATGCTGTGTCTCCTGGACCCCCCCTTTCTCCTCCTTTAGACCATCTACGCCTATAACCTAATTGTGAGTAACTAGAAATAAGTAGTTAGTCACGTTAGGAATGTTGTTATTTTGGGAATTGGCTGATCTTAAGAATGTATCTGTGCTGTTATATCTGTTTTGTAACTTCTTGTAACTAAGTGTACCTGGGAGAGGGGGTCTCCCAAGTGTGATATTGTTTATTTGCATGCCTTGATTAAAACACTTTTATAAACCCCAGTTTCTCTCCATTTCCACGCCAGGGTTGGCACACGCTACGTAGGACCTCTCACTCAGGGGGAGGGAGAGGTGGAAGATCCTTACGCTTAGAGATTGGGCAGGGTCCCTCCTGTCCTGTCCAAATGATTCTTAATTCAGGGGGGTGGTGGCAGCATACCTGATAGAGCTGGGGAGATTGCCAGTCGTTCCATGCGTGGAAGTCAGCTTTGGAAGGCTGGCAAGAACCCTAGTAAAACACTGGGAGGGAATTTCCAGTTTTGCAAAGGTGGAAGTCCACTTAAGAGACGGAAATAAACCTACAGTGTCACAGTGGGACTATGACCTTGGTCTGGACACTCTGTTTCTGTTGATGCAGCCTAGAACTGCAGCAGCATTTTAGCCTGCTTCATCCTTCTGATGATTCAGTGGCCAAGCACCTTTTATTTTATAATATATAGTCAGCCCTCCACATTTGATAGGTTCAGGTCACGAGACCCCACAAAAGTGGGAAAATCGCAAATATAAAAACGCATGTGTGTCTGTGCGAAGGGAGCCGAGGCATGGTGAGGAGAACAGACAGAGTCCAACCCAGGTCAGAGAAAGGAGAGGGAAAGGGGTGGGTGGGTTGGCATGGTAGCCCCATACTTCCTCTCTCTTGCATATCTCCTTCCTTGGGGGTGGGGGACATCAGGAGATGGTTGTGGTGTTGAGAAATTGGGCTGTGAGCCATGCTTAGCTGCAGTTGCATAGGGATGTGGGAGCAGAGGAGCAATTCGCCCCAGGCGACAATGGTTTTTGGGCATTCCAGCACTTAGCCATGCCCCCACACACCCTGGCCATGCCCTGCGCACCCTGGCCACACCTCCATGCACCACAGCCATGCCCCTGTGCACAAAGGCCACACCCCTTGTGCCACAGCCCCCACCTGCCCCCCCCACACTCCAAGTTGCGGGCTGGACAGGGCTACTGTTAGTTGGATTTGTAATTGGCTGACCGACCGAGCCCAAAAGGTGATCATGAATGGCTGCTTTTCATCCTGGAGAGAAGTGACTGGTGGGGTGCCACAGGGTTCTGTCCTGGGCCCGGGCTATTCAACATCTTCATCAATGACTTGGACGAAGGAGTGGAGAGCACACTGATCAAATTTGCAGATGATACCAAACTGGGAGGGGTTGCTAACATGCCAGATGACAGGATCAAATTTCAAAACGACCTTGACAGATTGGAGAGCTGGGTCAAAGCCAACAGAATGAATTTCAACAGAGAGAAATGTAAGGTCCTGCACCTGGGCGGAAAAAATGAAAGTCACAAGTATAGGATGGGGGACGTGTGGCTGGGTTCATGTGAAAAGGATCTAGGAGTCTTGGTAGATCACAAGCTGAACATGAGTCAGCAGTGTGACATGGCAGCCAAGAAAGCCAACGCAATTCTTGGTTGCATCAATAGAAGTATGGCGTCCAGATCAAGGGAGGTAATGGTACCACTCTATTCTGCATTGGTTAGGCCTCATTTGGAATCCTGCGTCCAGTTCTGGGCACCTCAGTTCAAGAAGGATGTCAACAACCTGGAATGTGTCCAGAGGACAGCAACCAAAATGATGAAGGGTCTGGAAGCCATGCCCTATGAAGAACGGCTTAGGGAGCTGGGTATGTTTAGTCTGCAGAAGAGAAGATTAAGAGGGGATATGATTTGAAGGGATGTCATGTTGAGAAGGGAGTAGACTTGTTCTCTACTGCTCCAGAGACTAGGACAAGGAGCAATGGGTTCAAGCTGCAGAAAAGAAGATTCCACTTGAACCTCAGGAAGAACTTCCTGACGGTCAGAGCTGTCTGACAGTGGAATCTCCTGCCTCACTGGAGTGTGGTTGAGTCTCCTTCTTTGGAGGTTTTTAAGGAGAGGCTGGATGGCCACCTGTTGGGAATGCTTTGATGGGTGTTCCTGCATAGCAGAGGGTTGGACTCGATGGCCCGGGGTCTCTTCCAACTCTATGATTCTATGATTCTGTGATTCTGCCACTGCTTAGCTGGCCAGGCAGTGGCTGGTGGAGGAGGAGGAAGAGGACCAAACTGGGACTGACTGGAGCCACAAAAGGGAAGGTTCCCCAGAAAAGAAGCACCTGAGGTGGGGTGGGCAGAGATTGGAGAAACTTTCAAATAATCAGATTCATGAGAGTCAATCCCACAAACGTGGAGGGCTGACTGTACAACATAATGGCTGAAATCCTGTTTGAGTATTTGCATGCAAAAGTTCACTTGTAGAAGCGGCTGGATGTTATTGTCTCCATGCTCATTGCAGAAGGGTGTACGTTGTTGAAATATGCACTCAGCCATCGAGGCTCACCGAGTGACCTCAGGCGAGTCACACCCTCTCAGCCTCAAAGGAAGGCAATGACAATCCTTTTCAGCATAAACATTGCCAAGAAAACTCCACGAAAGGATCAACATAAGTCAGAGTCAACTTGAAGGAACACAACAACAACAAGTAATGGAATAAGTTACTTTTCAAAATAACTTCCCAGGGTCTGGTAGGTACTCTCCAACAACCAAGTGAAATGGAGGAATCTCCTGGGAAGGATAACTGCTTGGATCATGGTTATGCCAATATAACTCGGGTTGTGCAAGCCAAAGCAGGTCATCACCCTTATGCAACCCTTATGACATTTTTTGGATGATATTTGGCTGGGTGATTCTATAAAATGTCATTTTAAAAAAAGGAACTTTCCTAAACTTAGAGTTTGAAGCAGATTTTTCTGTGGGAATGATCCTTCCCGACTCCTTTTCACAGGTAAAGAGGAATAGGGCAGGTAGTGCCTAAAAACCTACTAGAACTCCCGTCAAGCCTGAAGCCAGCCAAGACAGGGCAAAAGTTCACAGCCAAGATACAGACAGAGATTTAGTGTGAAGCCCCTCTCAGCCGCTGAGTTATGATGCAGTGGTAAAAAACACCTCCACCAAATCCTCCCCCAAGCTGCCCATCATTCCCCCCACCCACCCTTCCTATGTTGTCGCTCTCCCCAGTGAGACGGGTTCAACTTGAATCTCTCCCTGTCACAAGTGTGACATATCTGATTTTCCTGCCAAGAATAATTTTTTTAAAAAGCTCCTGTTTACTCAGTTTTCAGAGGAAAACTCCCTCCCTTCTTAACCGGCCCCAGCTGATTTTAGTTCAGGTCTTATAAACACACAGGCCAGAATTAAGCTGGCTTTAGCCTACCAGGATCAATGGAGCTCGGACCTCTGCCATGCCTTCCCTCAAACATCCACACACACCCCACCTTTACCCCCTATCTCAGTGGTTCTCAACCTGTGGGTCCCCAGATGTTCATGGACTTCAGCTCCCAGAAGCCCTGAGCATTGACCATAGTGGCTGGGGCTTCTGGGAGCTGAAGTCCACGAACATCTGGGGACCCACAGGTTGAGAATCACTGCCCTATCTAGAATCCATAAGGTGGAATCACAAGGATCAGTCCAGCAAGACACAGCTTCAGACTGGCTGAGCTGATGGAACTGCTATGTGCTTTCAAGTTAAGGTTAAGAGGGGACATGATAGCCATGTTTAAATATCTGAAGGGATGCCATGTAGAGGAGGGACTGGGCTTGTTTTCTGCTGCTCCAGAGACCAGGACAAGGAGTAATGGGTTCGAGCTGCAGGAAAGGAGATTCCACCTGAACCTCAGGAAGAACTTCCTGATGGTCAGGGCTGTCCAGCAGTGGAATCTGCTGCCTTGGAGTGTAGTGGAGTCTCCTTCTTTGGAGGTTTTTAAGCAGAGGCTGGACGGCCATCCGTCAGGAGTGCTTTGAGGGTGTTCCTGCATGGCAGGGGGTTGGACTGGATGGCCCCTGGGGTCTCTTCCAACTCTACATTTCTATGATTCTATGATTCTAAGTCACCTTTGACTTACTACAGCCATTTCTACCCTGCACTATTACAGTGCTATTATTCCACTTTCAACATCCTCCTGTGGAATTTTGTAATTTGTAGTTTCCTGAGGCCCAACAGCTCTCTGTCTGAGAATTCTAAAGGCTCCTCTGTCAATTGCAAACCCCAGGATTCCGCACGATGTTGAAAGTGGAATAATAGAACGATAACAGTGTAGTGTGGAAATGCCCTTGGTTAGGAGAAGACTAAAGAGTGGTATGACTGCACTTTTTAAAAACCTCAAGGGCTGTCACAGAGAAGAGGGAGCCTGTTCTCTGCTGCTCCAGAGGTTAGAACTAGCTCTATTGGTTTTAAGTCACAGGAGAATAGATTTTGATTGAACAGTAGAAGGAACTTCTTGACAACAGGACTGATTCAGTAATGAAACCAATTGCTTAGAGAGATAGTGAGGTCTTCTTCTCTGGACATCTCCAAAAAGAGGCTGGCTGCTTTAGAAAGCTTTCGTTGGAGATCCTACACTGAGCAAGAGGTTGGTCTCAATGGCTCATGTGGCCCCTTCCAACTAGGATTCTGTGATTCTAAACTTATCCCATACACTAAGCACATATAGCACCAAGTACGGATTCATTCGCCGTGTGGAAATGCCACCAGAGATGCTAGCAAAATCTGCCACAGAATCTGTTGGCACCAGATTTTTCCTGTTCCAAAGAAGCAACATCCTTGCAGTGCCAGAATGCCTTGTCTCAACAGAATCTCTGGCCATGTGGATAGTGTCCTTGTATTCAAAATTTAAGGAGTCATTTACCTCCTCTCTTTTTCTACCCGACATCCCTTCAGATAAAGGAAGCTATCATGTCACCTCTCAGTCTTCTCTTCTCCATGCTGAACATCCCTAGCAACTTGAGGCTGGGTTTCCAGACCTTTAATCATTTTTGTCACCCCTCTCTGGACACATTCCACCTTGTCAAAATCCTTCTTGAATTGTCAGGTCCAGAACTGGAAACGGGATTCATGGTGATGTCTGGCCAATGCAGAATTGATTGGCATGGCTACTCCCCTTAATCTGGACATTGTAGTCCCCTGGATGCAACCTAGAACTGCATTCTGTGTGAATGTTCCAGAATCTGGAAACCTAGTCCAAAAGCCAGTTAACACTCCACACTCACTTGCTCACAGGCGTCTTGAGTTCTGGCCTTCCAGATTTTTCCTGGGAATTGCTCTTTAGCCCTGCACATGATTGTTATGTGCAAGTGTTTCCTGGTGACTGATATGGATTCTTATTAGGCCTTTTCATGCTCTGCCTGCCTCTTTCTGCTACAAGTTACAAGAACCTGAGTCTCCCATCCCATCAATAGTAAGCCAAAATGGATGATGGATGATTGATGATGAAATGACGATGATGGTGATTCCTTCCTTCTGCCTTTTTCCCAGTTTGGGACTCAAGGTGGCTTTACAACAGTTGAAACAATACAGCTTGAACATCCCTTATCTGAAATTCTTGGGACCAGAAGTGTTTCCTATTTTGTATTTTGGGAGCTGGGTGGAATATTTGCATATACATGATAAGATATCTTGGAGATGGGACCCAAGTTCATTTGGAGATGGGACCCAAGTTCATTTGTGTTTCATATATACCTTATACACATAGTCTTAAGGTAATGTTATGCAATATTTTTAATAATTTAGTGCATGGAATAATATTTGTGTACACTGAACCACAGAAGGGAAGGGTGTGACTATCTCTCATTTTGGAGCATTTTAGATTTTGGATTTTTGGATCAGGGATGGTCAACCTGTATAGCTAAAAATTAACAATGTGCAAAAGTTAAAAGCCTAATTAAATTATCAGAAAATTGAAACCTGTTAAAAACCCAAACAATGAGAGAATAGCAAAGAAAACACACTGTGCAAGGCCCAATCCCCTTGAGCAGTCTGTCTTCCAAGCTCTTCCAGGACAGTATAGTTCAGAGATCCAGGTTCTGGGTGGGAAGTCCAGAGCTGTTTGGCTGCTGATGAGCGTCAAAAGATGTTGGTCATTGAGGATGGGTAGTTCATGGACTAAGAAGGGGCACCTTCACTCACCATTTCAGGGAAAGCCTCCCACTCAGTCCATGAACTGCCACCAAGGGTGGAGTGAGGGGGTTCACCTTCTCTTCCTGCTTGTGCAAAACAGTGCCCTGCTCAGGAAATTGACGTCACTTTTCACTCCTCGGGTCTCCAGTCGAGGCACCTCAATCTAGTCTGCAGGAGAGCAGTCCACCAGCCCAGGGCTGGCCTGACCTGGCAGCTGAAAGCTTACTTGATCTGAGGCTATAGATCAGTGGTTCTCAACCTGTGGGTCCCCAGATGTTCATGGACTTCAGCTCCCAGAAGCCCCAGCCACTATGGTCAATGCTCAGGGCTTCTGGGAGCTGAAGTCCACGAACATCTGGGGACCCACAGGTTGAGAACCACTGCTATAGATATTTTTCTGATGCCAACATTACCTGTTGAGCAATGGTGCAGTCTCTGTGTCAAAGTGAAGGCTGGGCCAGGGAGGAGGAGGAGGAAGGGGAAGAGGGAGAGGGAGATTAGCCAGAATCCTGTGTCTGTTTATACTTAAATAGGCCTATTTCCACACTAGCCTGTTCCACTTTCAACATCCTACGGAATCCTGGGGTTTGCAGCTTCAGGAGGGGCCGGCTGGCCAGGATTCCATAGGATTCCATAGGATGCAAACCCCAGGATTCCATAGGATGTTGAAAGTGGAACAGGGTAGTGCGGAAATGGGCTAAGTGCCTGAGGCCCTTTCCACATGACATCTCTGTGCCACTTCTGCAACAGGACGGCAGCAGTCAGGAGGTCATGTTTCGGCATAACATCCTTGCCACCCTGCTACCATCCTGTTCCGAAGCATCACAATCACATGGTATTTGCAAAATGGAAAAAATCCATTCTGTATCTCTAATTGCATGGCACTCCCGTACTTACCATCGTGCAGAAGTATGATTGCAATGCTTCCTGACCCAGCGCAGCAATGGCAAGTGCCTGCCTGCACTGTGGAAGATAGAGGCAGAGCCATCAGACTCCCTTCCACAGGGAGAAAGCAGGTGTGGAGGGAAGCGTTGCTGACATGTTCCCTTCCGGACCCAAAACTGCAGTGTGACAACACAGAAGAGTGTCATCGTGCGGAAATAGCCTCAGTAATTTCTCCTGGCCTGATCTTCTCCAAACCTGCTAGAAACATCATTCAACTGTGCTATGAACATCAGCAAAATGGACCTCCTTCTCCCAATGCACTGATGCCCAGTCAAATAGGCTGGGTGGGGATGAGTTATCATTGTGGTGATAGCGTTCAAATCTTGACTGGGAATACAAAGTAGTAATTGTTTGGTATTCATGATCACTACATAGGCCCTTTTTGCATGCCATTTCCCATGAGAAATGACCACGGGAGCGATGTGGGATCGCGAGGATGGCTCCACATGATGTCCTTGTGATTGCGCGTGGCTCCCGTAGTAATCACGTGGCAATCGCGCAGTATATCATTTTCAGCTCTTTACCAAAAATGATGTGCGGTTGTGCATCTGTCCTGCATCTCCCCCACACTTACCTTGCATGCAGAATGTCAGGAAGCACAGCCATCACGCTTCCTCCCCCAGCTCAGCCTGGGAAAGTACCTGGCTGCGCTGTGGAAGGAAGGGGCAGAGCTATCGTGCTTCCTTCCATCCAGCATGGAGCTGGTGCAGAGGGAAGCGCAGGGGACACGATTCCCTCCCGGAGGAAGCTTTTCATGCGATCCCCGTGCAATGCCAGCAGCACCAGATAGAGTGCAAAAAGGGCCATAGTCATCATTTTTTTCATGGCCAAGCAGGGAATCATACTGTGGTCTCCAGGGCCATAGTCCAACACCCATGGGCTTTCATACTACAACATGCATACTAGCTTTCATCAGTAACCTTCCCTCCGGCATTTCACAGATGAAGACCAGGGCACGTGTGGCCAAGCAACATCAAAGTGTGGTCAAAGCGGTAAAAGTGATTGATGAGGAAGAACAGACTAGGCAAGGCTGCAGCAGTTTGCTTTTGCTTGAGCCTACTGGGAAGGGCAAGATTCTACCCTTGCTCTCCTATCCCTCCTACTGACGTAGCCGAGTACAAACTATTTCTGCACGTGGAACTCATTTCGCAATACCTGAAATAAGCTGAAGACAGAGAAAGAAAGTGGTAGGACGAGAGAGAAACTGGGACATTGCAAAACCTGAAAAGGCGGGACGACAGAGGATTTGTCCCTTCCAAATATGGACCATTGGAAAGGATGCAGTAAGGTTGCCAAGGCAAGGCTATCCCAGGCCCTGTGGCTGCAGCTCCAAAATCTGAAATGTAGGAAAGACCCCTTGTAATGTCACAGGGGGAGAGCTCTGGTGATGCTACAAATGTGATGTCACAAGGGGCAGTCCTTAAGCAGGATACACTAAGGGTCATTTCCGTACTACACTGTTATAGCGCTATTATTCCACTTTTAACATCCTGTGGAATCTGTGGGTTTGCAGTTTAGGGAGGGGCCTTTAGAATTCTCAGCCAGAGAGCTCTTGGGCCTCAGGAAACTACAAACCCCAGTATCCCATGGGAGGTTGAAAGTGGAATAATACCACTAGAACAGTGTAATGTGGAAGGGCCTTCAGCACCAACTAAAGTTACACAGAGTAAGCTGTTCATATCACAAATGAGGCAAATATAGATACACATAGTTTTCAAGACAGTACTCTTGCCCTGAAACTCCTCCACCTCACACTGAGGTACCAGAGAAGGGGAGCCAGGCCTGAGACTCAGGGACAGACCTCAGAATCTGGACGCCCTACTTATAATTGTTAGAAAGAGACAAAAGGGTTTCAAGATTTCAGCTGAGCTGGTGGAGCTTAACGGATAGCCCAGGGTCTATAATTTAATTATATTATCGGAGTGTTTCGCGGCCTGTTTTCCCTCAGAAGAGTCCAGCACTTGGCGTGTCAACAAGGACAGAGAAAGTTCAGACTACAACCTGGAGCTGATTCATTTCCTCAGTGGCATGGAACACATCAGATATCGCCGTCTGATGGCTTCTCCAATTGTCTGGAAAGCTGCATCTAACGTAGCTCCTATTTGCATTGCAGGAGTCCTGGCCCATAAAAATTAGATGCACGTGACATTTCCTCGGCATCTTTGGCTGGGCTTTAGACAACACAATTTCTCTCTTTTCTTTTCTTGATTCTTTTTATTTATTTATTTAAATGCTCCAAAGACGAGAGTCCACGGACATGGCTTTGGCATCAGCGCTCCCCACCCGCTTTTGTTTCCATGGTGCGACTGCAGCCAGGAACGATTACCACTTTCCCGCTAGGAATTTCCACTCCGTCTCTTCTGCCAGGCTGATTAATACCAGGGATGGATATTTGAGCAATCAGGTCATACGCAGTGCGTCACAACCGTTTCTCGCTCGGCTTGCCGTGAGGAGCACGGACAGGTATGCGAACCACTGCCAAGTCTCAGCATTGGAGCTGGGTGAGCAACAGGACTATTTGAACAACTGGAAGACATACGCAAGCAGGCACACTGCGTGAAGATGGGGTTGACCATTTAGATTGGCAATTCAGTCTCCAGACCTCTCGGGTCTTATGAAACCC